>PVJN01036581.1:0-21416 GCA_004026805.1 Lasiurus borealis | reverse complement strand
GGGACCTGTTGCGATCTCGGCCCTTTCCACAGGCTCGGGAACGGCACCGCCCATTAGGCGGGGACTCAAAGCGAAGCGGCGGGTCTGTTTAAGGGGAGAACAGAGGGCGGAGAGAGAGCAAAGCAGGAGCGTTAAGAAGGCAGGACGGTGGCCGGAGGTGACCAGGCCCGTGGGCAGAAGATAGGTGGACAACTGTAGGTTTCATTTACAGCTCACAGTTCAGATGCGTGGCTTTGACTCAATTGTGAACGTTGCTTTATTAAACCTCATAAAACAAGGATAATAATGGCACCTGAGTCCACACGTTTTTATGAGGTTTCAACGAATAACACGCTGAAAAGGATGAACTCGGGGCCTGGATTCTAGACGCACGCAGCGAATGTTACCCATTATTATTATGTAAATCAGTTAGAGGAGAGCTGGGCCGGCGTGGTGAAGGCTAAAGGGGATAATTCGGGCAGAGCATGGACTCGGGAGGCAGCTACTTGTGTCCGCAACTTCCTGTTTTCAAATGCAGGGTCTCGGCCTAGCCTCTCACTGCTTGTGAAACGTTGAGCAAATTATCTCACCTCTTTATGCTTCCGTTTCCTCAGCTGTAAAATGGGGATTAAAATAATGGCATCTACCTGATAGGGTTTGTGAGAAGTAAGTGGAGAAAAATTTGTAAAGAACTTGGCACATGGCTAGCAGAAGGAGTTTACTAATTATTAGCTGTTATTTTTACTAATGGTTATGGGGGAATTAACAGTACCTAGCATATGGCCAAGTGCTCAATACATGTTAAAATTTGGGGAATTCTGTATCTTAGCTTTAAAGACCTAGTTCAAAATCCGTCCCCTCTATGAAACATGTTCCAACTGATTGATAGTACTCATGTGGTTTTACACAGCGGAAGGAGTAGCAACCTATCAGCACTCCTTGTCATTGAAGTCTCAGCAGCCCTATGAGGTGGGTATTTGCAGGGAGGAAATGAGGGTTTGGACAGATGATGTGACCTACTCAAGATCAGATAGCCAATAAATGCCAGGCATGGGATTTGAACTGGGGCATGTGACTAACAGTTCCTTCTCAGCCCTACGTTGCATCAGGAAAAGATGGAAGGGATGGAGTGAGTGGGAAGAGAGATAATTCTTCATTGTGAGGTGCTGGGAGGGCTGGAGCCATTTGAGAGCATGTCAAGATCTAAAGTTGGAAAGGTAGCTTTGCATGGTCTGGTAAGGACATTCAGTTCAGGAACATCTATCCTGCAGTGGAGGAATGGAGGTGAGACTACACAGAGAGAAACACACCACTAGAACACTAGAGGGCACCCCTCACCCTAAATCCAGCCCAGAACTCTTCCATGGTTTCCTTCAGCCTTTGTCTATAAAGCCTGGCGTTGGACAGAAGAGGAAAATTAAAGCCCCAAAAGGTCAAGTTCCCTGGCCCAGTGTCATATAGAAATAAACAACAGAGCCTGGATCAGACCCCAGTTCTCTGCTTCGGCATCCGTCAAGATTGTTTTCTGGCCCTAGCCGGCTTGGCTCAGTGGATAAAGTGTCAGCCTGAGGACTGAGAGGTCCCAGGTTTGATTCTGGCCGAGGGCACATGCCTGGGTTACAGGCTCGATCCCCAATGGGGGCATGCAGGAGGCAGCCGATCAATGATTCTTTCTCATAATTGATGTTTCTATCTCTCCTCGCTTCCTCTCTGAAATCAATAAATAAGTTTTTTTAAAAAAACAAAAGAACAGTCAAGTGAATGAGGCAAAAGCCAGGCTTATTTTTTTTAAAAAAGATTGTTTTCTTTTCTGTTCATAGTTGTCTGTTAAGCCTCTCTCTGAGCTGGGCCAGCACTAGGCTCTGAGGATGCAGAGATGAATCAAAAGTGGTACCTGCCCCCAGGATTTGATCTCCAAACTTCCTGGTTCAAGTGTTCTATTAGTAATGTTTCCTACTAGTAAGACATTTTTTAGTACACACTCCCAACATGTGTGTTTGTGGTGTGTTTTTTTAATCCTCACCAGAGGATATTTTCCCATTGAATTTTAGAGAGAGTGGAAGAGATAGGGAAAGACAAAGAGAAACATTGATGAGAGAAATGCATCAACTGGTTGCCTCCTGCACAAACCCCAACCAGGGCCTGTGCCGAAGAGGACCCTGCAACCAAAGTATGTGTCCTTGACCGGAATGGAACCCAGAACCCTTTGGTTCACAGATCCACACTCTGTTCACTAAGCCAAACTGGCTAGGGCCCAACATATGTGTACTAACTTATAAATTATATGCATAGAGTACATATATAATTGCATGACAAGCTAACTTTTATTGAACATTTACAATGCATTATTAGGTCTTGCTTCCCATGCTTTATTAACTCACTTAATCCTCGGAAAGCCCTTTGAGGAAAGGTGTAATACCATCCCATACTACAGAAGAGGGAGCTGATATGCAGAGGTTAAGTAATATAACAAAGCCATAAGACTAAAAAGTTGTAAAATTTTCTTCCTAAGCCCCAGTGGCTCATCTTATGCACCACTACCACCCTTGGGGACCACTGCTCTGGGGGGTCCCACACCTGTAACAGCTGGTTTGGTGTGGTCAGTACTTTGAGGAAGGGGAGTGCAGGAAGTCACGGGAATCTGAGAGGTCAGGAATGGCTTTTGGAGAAAGCGATGGCTGAGCTGAGTCTTAAAGGATGTGCAGTAGTTTCCCCAAAGAACTAAACTGGGAGGGAGGGACAGCACAGGTAAAGGCCCAGTGGCAGGAGAGCTCGGGGTCCTGGGAGCTGCAGTAGGGTAGCTTGCTGAAGCACGGAGTGCCAAGGAGGAGGGTTCCCCTCCCGGTGCGACTCTGAGGTTCAAACAAGGTGACAGATAGGACCATGCCTTCATGTCCTCATTGAGGGGATAACAATCGGTCTGCTGCCTCCTGGGCAGCATCCCAGCTTTTCGGTCCTCGGCTGCCAATTCTCCTAGAGCCCAGATGACGGAGGGGGCCACTCTGCCCCTTCAAGACCTGGTTGAACTGGGCCTGACCCCATTCCTGAGCTTAGGAGTACTCAGCCTCCCTTTCTTCCCCATACTCTCCCCGAATCCTCCCTTTATTTCCCCCAGGCTACAGTTTCCATGACCCCACCCCCTTCAGCCTCTTTCTCACGTGAGTCTCCATCAAAAAAACAAAAAGTCCAATGAAGCCATTCATGTCATGTATTTAGTCAATTTACGGAGCATCCGGACATCTTGAGATCACATCACATACCTCATGGCTACCTGCATCCCCCAGATTTTCTCCTTCAGCCTCCAGAGCCTTCCCAAAGCCCTGTGTTCCCATAGCCACCCATGGATCCTCCCTATCCACACCACTCGCCTCCCCGAAGCTCAGATGAGTCTCACTCCCTGACACCTACCCACGCTCTCCCTGCCAGGATGGCTTTCCTTCCTATCCCTGCCCTTCCTCCGGCATGCACTCACTCCGGCCCAGCCTGGCTTGCTCCAGCCTGCTCCCCAACCACGCCCAGAAGCCGGCCTTTCTTTCCTCTTCCTCGGGCCACAGGCAGTAGTCTCCTCGGCGGAGCAGCCACGCCAGCCTGTGGTAGCGGGGGAGCTGGTGGCGGGAGACACGCTCCAAGAAGACCAGCAGCAGCAACGGGGGCCGGGGGGCGGCCAGCAGGAGGGAGGTGGCCAGGCGGAGCTCCAGGCGGCAGCGCGGGGTGTGCAGTGCCTGGCCGCTCAGCACGCAGAGCGTGACCTGGCTGCTGGCCATGCTCTCCACCACGTTATCAGCCACGTCTCTGCCTGGCTCGAAATCCCGCTCCGGGAGGCAGAGGCGCAGCCCCCAGCGGCCCTCCAAGGTGGGCAGCAGCTCCTGCACCACCCAGGCCTGGTCTTGCCCACAGTGGGACACAAAGACGTCATAAAGGAACCTCCTGCCCTCCCGCTTCCGACCCCTCAGGTCCCGAAGCCAAGCCCTGAGTAAGGCCCGGAGATAGAGGAGCCAGGAGTTCCTGGCTTCCTGGAGGAGGGGCAAGGAGATCAGCAGGAGCAGCAGGGCCGAGCTGCCCACAAAGAAGCCCAGCTCCCAAGTCCTGGGGCAGTGGCTCCAGAGGAAGGGGAAGAGGGGACGCTGGGGGCGGACCCCGGCTTCTGGCTGGCACAGCTGGGTGGGTTCGATGTGCACGTACGTTCTGGAGGACCGCTCAAGCCAGGGCCGCACCCAGGCATTGGCACACTGGCAGGCCAAGGACGACCTCAGCACGTACACGTACTGTGGCATCTGGGGGCTGTGCTGCTGCAGACTGCCGTCCAGCACGAGGCCCTCCTCCCAGTCCAGCACCAAGACCTGGAGACTCCGCAGGCCCTGGAAAGCGGCCGCAGACAGCGTCTCCAGCCCCGCTTGGGCCACATGCAGTACCCGGAGGCCGGGCAGCTCCCCCACCAGCTCCTCCAGCTGCAGGCGGCGCGGCTGCACCCGGGACCGCAGTCTCTGCAGCTTCAGCTCCTGGAGACGGGGCAGCCCGGTGATGCAGCAGGGCTGGGGGCCGTGCCCGTCCCCCTGCACCCTCAGATACTGGAGCCTGGGGAGCCGCCAGAGGAAGGAGCGGGGGGTGTCATGGGAGCAGAGGCCCTCCAAGCTACTGCCAAACAGGGAGAGCTGGCGGAGGGCAGGGAAGATCTTGGTGACATTCTGGGTCCCCAGCTGCAGTCCCCGGCCATGTAAAGTCAAGATCTGTAAGGCTGGAAAGACAGGAGAAGCCAGCTCCCACAGCTCCCCGCCTGGCACTGCCTCAAGCTCCAAGCTGATCAACCTCGCGGGCAGGGACAGCGCTGCCCCAGGAGGGCCAGAGGGGAGCGGCAGCCGCAGGTCCTGCAGACTCTCTGGGCCCCAGAAGTCCCAGGCCGGGCCCGGCACGATGTGGGTCTTCAGCAGGTTGAGGGTGGTCAGCGCAGGCAGAGGAGCCAACCAGCCCTCGCCCAGGGCCTCCAGGGGATTGTAACTCAAGTCCAATATCTCCAGCCTCCTTAAGCCCTGGAACACCGGGCCCTCCAGCCTAACCAGCCGGTTCCTGTGAAGCAGCAACTCCCGCAGGTGGGCCAGACAGGCGAAGGTGGCTGGGGCCAGGCTATGCAGCCCGTTGCCGGACAGGTCCATGGCCCGCAGGTCTGACCCAGCTCCCGCCTCGTGCGGGCACAGCGCGGCGCTGTGCAGCTTATTGCCAGCCAGGTTCAGCCTCTGGAGCCTGGGCAGGGCAGCCAGCAAACCTGGTGGCAGGTGCGTGAGGCCACTTGCCCTAAGACTCAAGCTCTTCAGGCTTCGACACGAAGCCAGGGCCTCCGGAGCTATGCGTTCTATCTGCATCCGGCCCCATCCCAAATTCAGCTCTTGCAGCTCGAAGTGGGCAACCATCCCGGCAGGCAGCTCGGCCGTGTCCGTGAAGGTCACAGACAGGGCATCCAGCCTCTGCAGCCCCAGCCCCATCACTGCAGCTGCCTGCATCTTGGTGTGGTCCAGTCTCAGAGTGCCCAGCTTGAGGCCCTGGAGGGCCCCAGGACTGGCCGTCTTCAGCTGACGGTTTGACGTCAAGTCCAGCATCTCCAGAGTCCAGGCATCGCCGGAGGCGGAGCCAAGCACCAGGTCTGGGAAGATGTCGGCCAGCTGCCCCACATCCTCCAGGCAACTGAGAGTGAGGGACAGCCGCCGGAGGTTGGGAGGCAACCGGACACCCGCGTTCCCATCCAGGCAAAGGCCCAAGAAAGCCAAGGACCGGAGGGAGCTCAGGTTGCCCAAGGCATCGCGGGGGAGGAAGAGGTCTTTCGGGGGGGCCTGTATGAAAGACAGCCGCTGCAGCTGTCCCAGGCCCCGGAAGGCTCCTGGCAAGATGTGAGTGAGATGCAGGCTCAGCCCCAGGGCCTTGAGGCTGGGGAAGCGGGAGAAGGCATCCGTGGGCAGAACCGAAGAGGAGCCGCTGAGACAGAGCCCCTCCACACCCTGTGGCACAGACTCCAAGGCCTTTGTCACATCGGTCACCCTGGAGCACGCTGCGAGGAGGGGCAGGCTGGAGTCCAAGCGGCAGAGGAAGAAATGGACCAGATGCAGCCTGGAGCCTTCGGTCACTAAGCAGTTGGAAACAGTCCAGCCCAAGATCAGAGGAAGGAACAGGAGCAGACCAGACAGCAGCAAGTATCCACTCATCTCAGCACCACGTCTGCTCCGCAGACAAGCAGATTCAGAACCTGACTGTCTGCTCCTCTCCCTTTCCCAGAGAGAAACACAGACCCCTTCCTCCCCACTCACTCACACATACCCGGTACTCACACCGCGCCGAGGACCCCGGAGGGTCTGGAAGCAGGGTCTGAGGGCCAGAGCGCTTCCAAACTAGCACTGCTGGGCGGGCAGGGCCAGACTAAGAGATGCTTAGAGCAGAGACTCCAAGGGTCAGGGAAGGCAGAAGGGCCCGGTCTCACTTCTTTGTTGTGAGGAAGTGAGCATTTCTGAGCACGACATTTGGGGCTCAAAGGATTCCGCTGCCAGGGACCTGAGCCATGCCCTGGGCTTCAGCTTCCTCATCTGCAAGCAGAGCATACTGATTCCTGCTTCGTAGGATTGCTGCCAATAACGTGTAAGTGTCAGAATGAGGGTTCTCTCCTCATCATCCCCTTTACTACTTCCTCTCCTTACTTTAGGAAAGAGGTCTTGAGTAAATCAGGATTTTAAAACAGATGTTTTATAAGCAAAATACTATATCAACATGATGCCTTCGTGGACATCTTTAATGCTCCGCATGGAATGTTCCAAAAAGCCCAAGGTTTATCCAAGAGGAGTCTAGGGTTCCATTCTTGCCCTTCCAGCCTGGGGCTAGGAGGAATACTCTCCATGACCTCGACCTTGACGTGCACCACCAGGATGGAGCCAGGACCCCAGGGGAGAACAGGAAGAGAAAAAGCAAGGTGCTTTATGGTGATCTCAAGGCATAAACTATTCAATATCTGATCATGATTTTAAACAAGAATAAACTCAGAAGAAAGCACCTTCGTTGAGGTTCTTTCGGTCTCCACCACCTTCTTCCCTCCCCAAAACCCAGTGACCACCTTTGTCTGTGAGTTCTTAACTGGTCATCAAAGAATAATCTTTAATCAAACAAGGCATCAGTGATTTCATGGAATAATGGTATTCGGGCAACAACACTAGAATTCTCTCTAAAAAGCAGGAACATTTGACCCACAGCTCTACCAACAACAAAGGCAACGGCTTTGGTTGCCTAAGTGAACTTCCGTTGTTATCCCAGCTTTAAACATTTTTCACGTAACTTCCATTTCTTACACCTTCGTAGGTACCAGGCATCCTAAGAAGCACTTTAAAGAACGTAAGCCCAGAAATGTGTTATTTCCCAGAATCCTCTTTAGTAATAAAGTAACTAACATTTGAGAACATGCTATGTGCCAGTCGTGTGCTCTATTTTCACTCTAACAACCCCATTTGTGCGTCCCCCTCACCACACGCACATTCCCCAAAGGGAGAACGGGGGCCCCCGGAAGTCCGGCGGGTTCCGAGGCCGTTCGTTGCTTCCTCTGTAAAAGGTGGAAATGCCCCAGCTGTTACTTCCCCATTTGGGTTTCTGGGGGACCGTCGAGTTTCTTGTTGTTGCCTGTGTGGCTGTGGTGTTTCAGGTGGAATTCGCAGGCAGCCTGAGTAAAGGATGCCCTTCTTTCGTGTCAACTTAATTGAACATCCCAAGGACAGAGAGAGGAGTCTAAACAAGGGCCCCAGGACGTGGACATATTTTCACGAATGCACAGAACACATGGGAATCCAGCCAGGGCGGGGCCAGACTGAGGAAGGCTCCCTGGAGCCCTGCAGCAGCAGCAGTCCTGCTGGGGAAGTGAGAGAGGTGGGCCCAACAGTGGCCCCGGCTTCTCCTTTGCCTTAGTTGAGGTTCTCTCTGTGATGAGGAACAGAAATCGACTCAGACTCCCCCCAGGTACCATCTGTTGGGAGGAATCTCCTGGAACCCTCGGTCAGCTGGGCCTGGAGGAGGACTGGGGAGAGGAGCAGTCAGAGACCTGCCAGTCGCTCCCATCTTCCACCTCTGCTTCTGCCTTCCCGGCCGAACCGCCATCTCTGCTTCTACCTTCTCATGGCTGACTATGGCCACCCCATCCCAAGGGAACACCAGGCCAGCTTTCGGGGGTTGCAGAAATCCATCCCTCCCCGCTCTAGTCACGTGTACCCTCTTCCTCCTACTCCCACCACCCACCACATCTGTTGGAGGACCCTCCTTCCCTGCTGGCTTTGATGCTCTTTCTCCACCCCCACCAGGAGCCACTGAGGGAGCTCAGAGGGAAAGAGAAGCCAGCATCTTCCTTCCTTGGGGACTTCCGAGAAATCCCTTTCCATATGGTTCGTGTCTATGTCGTGACCTTGCCGGGATACTCTGCTTGGGGATGAATGGCTTTCTCTGCAGATCGGGGAGAGAAGCAAAGTGTTCTCATGTAGCAGTGGTTAAATCCCCGAAAAGGGCTTTCAGGTTGGGCTGTCAGGAGCCATTTGGTGCTGGTTTCTCCGTGCTCCCTTTCCTTTTGGCCTGCAGATGTTATTATTTAGACTGTGTCTTTTTTTTAACAATGTGTACAAGGCCTGTTAGATATTTGCTCTGTTCCCTTTCTCATGCACAGTTATCTGAGCTGCACCAAAGCCAAGGAGGCAGAGTCCCTGCCCTTGGGAGGCTTGTGGTAGGTGAGAGAAACAAACCCATGTAAAGAGGAATGACCATTGTCCCTGGTTTCTCCTGCTAACAGACCACATTCCCCTTTAATGCATATACAGCAATAATCTGAACCCTCCATCTCCAAGACCTCAGGAAATCCTCTCTCCAGGTTTCCTTTCCCAAGGATCTCTGAGAATTCTTACATGTTCTTCCTATCTGTGGTTGTCACTTGTCACCTCTGTCTGCCCTCCTGGATCCCTGGTGTGGACCTCGGCAGGGCCTCCACTCCTCAGACTCCTTCCCATTCAACTTGATCTAACAAAGCCATGTTCCCAAGGAACCCTGTGCTCCCGTCTCTCCTCTGATTCCCTCCCTAAGTAATCTCATTGGTCTCAGCGCTTTTACATATCAACCGACTGCCAATAACTAGACAAATCTATATCACCACCGCTGACTTCTCCCCTAAGCTCCAAGCTTAGGTCCAACTGCCTCTTTGTTGTCTTCATGTGGAGGCCAATCGGCCATTGAAACTTAACTGAAACTGAACCACATCCAGCATACTCAGGGGTGAATCTGAGGAGGGGAGGTGAAGAATTAAAGAAGACAAGAGAATACAGTTGGGGCTAGGTAGGATCACTGTATCTGGATGAGGAAACAGTGACACAGCCTGTAAACCAAAGCTTTATTTATAGTCAGATCACGCAAAGCAAAACAAGGGCAAGATGTTTGCAATGTTCTTATGAATGTCAAATCTGCTTCTTTCCTGTTGATGCCATCCTCTGCTTTGTTTTGGCAGCACTTGCAGCACCTCCAGCAGCCACATCTCTTCACGACCTAGGAACAAGGGAGGACTCTAAGGTCAAGCTTAATTGTGCTAGGAGGGCTCTGCCCTCCAAGCTGGGACTTGTATGTGGCTCTGCCACAGGTCAGTCTGAGGTTTGACCCAATAGCCGCTCCCTACATGAGACCAAACAAACTCCTAATTTTGTGACCTGCTATTCCCACACCAACCCACTCCCCTCCAAGCTTCTCAATATCAGGGGACAGTGCGGTACAGAGCATGACACTTATCTACTTAGTGGCTCAATCTACAAATCTGAAAGGCACTCCTTGATTCTTTTCTTTGCGCCTGTTGTGTGTATGTGTGTTGGGAGGTTGTTTGTTTTGTAGATATGTGTTTGTCTGTCTTTTTATTGATCATGAGTTAATGTGCTACAAAACTAAGGGCTTTACAGTTGGGTCACCACTTTAGGAACTTCCTGCATGACACAAATAATTCTCCTAGGCCATTTAGAGATTCTGCTCTCCTATCCTCTTTTCTTAAAAGATAACATGACTTTGAACCTAAAACACAACAAAACACTTTGCAGTTTTTCCAACAATGAAAAAAGAAATAAGACCATAACATTGTTAAGAAGAGGAAAAAGAAGGAAGAGGAAGAAAACAAAATAGAATTTAAGACTAAATCATTAAGTCAAAGCAAGCACTGAATTGAAACAATACAAGCTCTATTACCAGAGCTACAAAGCCCAAAAGCAATGGAAATTTTCATTTATTCACCCAACAAGCGATAGCCATCTTTTGGCAGACAGACTTAGGTTTGAATTCAGGGCTCCAGGCATTGTTCAAGCATGTCAAACTCATGACTGGCAGGCCACATGCCAGCCACGAGTTTGCCATGCTTGCAAGTGGTAGGGACTGAGCAGTAAACAAAACATAAAGTCTCTGAGCCGTGGAAATTAATTTTCATGGGAAATAAAAGTCAATTGTAAGTAAATATGTAATATGTATTATGATAATTAGTTCTATGGAGAAAGTAAAGCAATGAATGAGATCACAAAGAACAAGGAGCGGGGATGGAGTTGAGATTTTTAAGTAGGGTGGCCCAGGAAGATCTTTCTGATGAGGTGACGTGCGAGCAGAAGCCTGAGAGCATGAGAGAGAACCATGCAGTTCTCGGAAGAAGAGCACTCAAGGCAGAAGAAAGAGCAAGTGTGAAGGCCCTGAGGAGAGAATGTGCCTGGCCTGTTAGAAGGAAAGCCAGGAGGCTGCAGGGTGGCTATACTGGAACGAGCCATGTGACCCAGAACCTGGCTTAATCTAAACGTGGGTGCAGAGATTCCTTCTTTCCTGATTGGCCCATGCCTTTTCCGTGCCAGGAAGTGGGACTAAGTAGGAACCCTTTTCCCCAGGTTTACAGAGAAAACTGAGCCATAGGACAGGAACTGCTCGACTCCTCACCCCATCCCACACCCACAAATATGACCACTTCGCCATTCATCCTAACTGCCTTTCTCTCACCTCAGAAGAGATGTTTCCCTTTCTGTTCAAGGTTCATCTCAAGAGCATCTTTGTCTTGCTCCCCACACCAATCTTCCCTGAGAGCTGTCTCTACCCAGTACTAGGTACTAATTCCTCTTTCCTACATTCTCAAACTCTCCTCTACTAAAATAGTCCTTCTTGCCTATAGATATTCTCAAAGTTCTACCAATTGAAACATAGCCAACTCTTTTGTTCTAGGTTTGTCTATTTCTTCCTCTTTTGTTCCCTTCCCCTCCAAGTAACTCAAAAGTGTTGTTTTCCAGTCTGGCTCCATATCCTCCCTTCTAATCCTCAACCCATAATTTGACTCCTGCCCTTCTGGGACGACGGGAACTCTTAAAATGCCAAATCCAGCAGGCACGGGGTAGTGAAGGGGGGGGAGTCCCTCAGCCCGGCCTGCATCCTCTTGCAATCCAGGACCACTGGCTCCTAACCCTCACTGCCTGCCTGATTGCCCCTAGCCACCTCTGCCTGCCTGCCTGATTGCCTCTAACCACCTCTGCCTTGGCCCCCTGCCCCATGGCTTTGTCCAGAAGGACATCGGAATGATGTCTGGAAGATCATTCAGCTGTCTGGTCTAAATGGCATATTAGGCTTTTATTATTATAGATTGGTTCTAATTGATATCAGAATAAAGCCCTAAATCTTTATAGTGGTTTCCAAGGCAAACCTGTATGATCCCTCTTCTGTCTTCTTTTGGAACCTCAATTCTCAGTTATTTTGCTGCTCACTTCACTTTCAACTGTATCAGATCACTTTCAGGCCTCAACATGTGCTGCCTCAGTGAGCCTTTGCACACACTCCTCCATCTGCTTGAATGTGGTGAGCAAAGGTCAAAGACAAAGGCAATGATAACACTACCACGAGGTGAGCATTATATATATACTCTCCATATATTATGTTTAATCTGTCACAAGGTGTATTCTGTTTTCTCCATTTTATAGATGAGTAACTCAAGGCTTCAGAAGGTTATTTACTTGCTTCAGATCACACAGTGAGGACTTGGCAGAGCCAAGAGTTGAATCCAAGCCTGTGGACTCCAAAGAACAGGCTGTCTCTTTGCCATTCTTTAGAACTCATCTTCTGGCAGATGGACTTGGGTTTGAATTCAGGGCTCCAAGGCTTCCTCAGTGAGTGGCCTTGAGCAAATCACTCAATCTACTAAGCTTTGTTTTCCTAATCTGTAAAATTAGACCCTA
This sequence comes from Lasiurus borealis, assembly GCA_004026805.1. Classification (NCBI taxonomy): domain Eukaryota; kingdom Metazoa; phylum Chordata; class Mammalia; order Chiroptera; family Vespertilionidae; genus Lasiurus; species Lasiurus borealis. The sequence continues at coordinate 9,213 of PVJN01036581.1, read as the reverse complement.
CCTCAGAAAGTTATTGTGAGGTTAAAATGAAAGAGTGTGTATAAGTGCTCATCACAGTGCCTGGCCCAGTGCATCCAATAAAGGAAGATATTGTTGTTTCATTATCATCAGCATTACCTTCTTCAAACAGCAGTCTCTCCTTTGCCCTGTCCAGGTCAGAGCTCTGCATCTTGTCACAGACACAACCTAAGAGCTGCTTCTCTGCGGGGTCTCCTGGGGCCAGGCCTGCATGAGTCTGTGGAAGGAAACCCGGGCCAGCAGGGTAATGGCCTGTAATTGATCCTAGTTAGGGTGGGCAGGCCCCGTCCTCCTCGGTTGGGGCCTCAGGAAGCAGGCCGCTGGCTGATTTATGTCCCGGCTGCACCGAGGATGACCTGGTGCCCTCTCTACGTGTTCCAGCAGCAGACAAGGCCATAAAACGGAATTGATGCTGCACGTTTGTCCCTTTCAGAGCCAACATGTACACTGTTGCACCCATGTACACTTAGGTCAATCCCAGGCAGGACCCTGGGCCCTTCCTGGGAAAGGTTGGTGTGTGTGACCACCCAGTGCGGTCAGGCCACTGGGGGTTCAGGGACAGTGGATGGAAGGGAAATCACAATAACATGTGTGTTCTGGGCTGCAGTGATCATCTTCTGTGAATGACCCCAACCCATATCCTGAACCTACAGCTCCCCGCAGCCTCAGGCTCCGCTACCCAATGGGCTCCTGGATGCTTCCTCCTGCACATCCCATAGACATGCAGCTGAACTCATGCAGTTCTCTCTTCTCCGCCACTTCCTCCCTGGCCTGGTGCAGCATCTTTGTATACCTCCTTCGTACCCCCTGTTTTGTAATTGGGACAACTTCCCACAGGTTTTATCATTATCTGTGGCTTGGTCTGTCTCTCCAATAGACCATGAACTTAGAGACAAAACAGTGGGCCTGATTCATCTCCACACCTCTGATGCCTAGAGCAGAGCCTGGTGCCAAGGGCGTTAAAACTTTGATGAATGAATGGATGAAGGAAGGAATATATATAAATGAACATAAATGGGTCTCTTTCGGGGAAATTTTTAAGTAAAGAACAGGGCTTCTAAGAGGGACACTTCAAGTTCCACTGGGAATAGTCAAGTTAGATGTTAGCATCTTAGAGCCAGAATCACCATATTAATTGCAGACTCTGATCTCCCCAGAGTCTTAGATGGCTTAGACTGAAAGAGGTTGGATAACTTTCTGAAGTTGAACAGTGATTTAGTGGCAGAGCCTCTGTACTAGCCTCCAAACTTCCTAACATTATAGTCTGGAACCTTTTCCCCTCTCTAAACATGTTGAGCTTAAGCAAGCTCCATTCAGATTCCCAAATTTGGCTTCTAAAATTAGACTATAGCAGGCAGAGGGTACTCTAGACTATCTATAAAGTTTTATTAACAACATGATTCATAGAAAAACTGAGTTAGTGTCTTAGAAATTTCCAGTTCTAAGAACAAGTGTAACACATATGACTGTGTGCTCTTTATCCTCTCTAAGCCTCAGTTTCCTCATCAGCAAAATGAGAGCAATAAGAGCACCTGCCTTGACAGGGTGCCTGTCTTTCTCTCTTTTTTTTAAAAAAAAATATATATATATATTATTGATTTTTTACAGAGAGGAAGGGAGAGGGATAGAGAGCCAGAAAGATCAATGAGAGAGCGACATCGATCAGCTGCCTCCTGCACACCCCCCGCTGGGGATGTGCCTGCAACCAAGGTACATGCCCTTGACCGGAATCAAACCCAGAATCCTTCAGTCCATAGGCCGATGCTCTGAGCCAAACCAGTTTTGGGTATCTTTCTCTTTAGGTTCTTGTGGTAGCTGGTATTCTTATTCCAATCCTTTGCTGAGCTCCTTATCTCTGCCCATTGCAATGAGACTGGCAGTGCCTCTCTGAGAAGGTAGTAGGGGAGGGCATCTCACTGCCCCCTTGGTGTCAGCCTAGGTCATTGTTTTCCTTTGGCCAATGGAATCATAATAATAAAAGGCTGATATGCAAATGGTCATCACACCATGACACTGTAAGGACCAGTCAGCAGGGTTCTAAGGCTGTCTGGCACCCAGCAGGGCTTGATGGGGTCCCTAAGACTGTGTCTCCCACCTGGTGCCGGGTCGGGGGGCCTGAGGCTGCACCCCCCACCTGGCAGGGTTTGATAGGGTTGGGGCTGGCCAGGTCTGGGTCTCACCCAATGGGGGTGGGGCTGGCTAGATCTCAGTCTGGCGCAATTTCAAGATGTGCATGGGTGGTCAAGGACTTGACTCTGAGTCCCGTGGCACACCCCAGACTCTGATAGGAGGGAGATTTTCATATACATTTTACTAATTTTCTTTCATCTCTGATACTTGTATTATAGAGAAAGGACAAATAGCCCTATTAAAATATTTCCTCTAATTCCCTTTTAATGTGCATGAATTTCATGCACCGGGCCACTGGTGTAAATATAAGTGACCTATGCCACATTCCAGTGGAAGTTTTAGGAGTCATTGCAAGGTTCAACCATTTTTCCTTCCATCTCTAGAATGACACAAGGGCTGCTTCTTTAGTCTGAGATAGACAGTGAAGATGGAACAGAACCTCAAATGACCTGCAGCTGTCATTTAACATGTGTGAGAAATAAACCTTTGTAGTTGGCGTGTTGGCAGCTGTTGAGATTACAGGGGTGATTTCTACTGCATTAGGCTAGGCTAGGCTATGATGACTAATAATCTTTTGCTAATAATATAGACAGACTCATTTGGGACACCGTGGAGGGGAAGATGGGTTTTGTGGAAAGGATAGCCACAAAACGCATCAAATCCCAGGTCATCTTAGGGCTAAGCGTTAGTTAGTGGTCACGGGAAGCTGCCATAATAAAGAGACTCCAAAATAAAAGTCTTAAAGAAGATGCACTCACATAAAACAGTGCAGAGGCGATTGGCAGATCCAGGGGGTTACGCAGTTCAGCTCCATGAGGTTGCCCAAAAGTCCAGGTTCCTTCCAACTTGTTGCTCCTGTTTTCCTCTGTGGTGTGGGGTGTCCTCATCTGCACCATGTCCACGTCCTAGCCTGCAGGAAGGAGCAGGGACAGCCAGTGTTCCTTTTCAGGATGTGCAGAGACCTTGCCCACACCATTCAGAGCCCATGGACCAGATTTTATTTAAATGGCCACAGCTGAAACAGGAGGCCATGTGCCATAATGAAATGCAAAAGAGACTTCAGATTAGTAAGAGGGAAAAAGCATAATTCTGTGGCTGCTCACACAGGCTCAGTCTAGCAGGGAAGCCAGGATTGGGAAACATTGTTCTACTCACTGCCTTCAGCTCTTGGAACCTCAGGAGTCTGAGGCTCTGGGCTGCACCTTGAGTGCCCCTCTAACACGGGCATGTCAAACTTGCAGCCTGCGGGCCACATGGCTTATTTATTTGGCCCGTGTTAGCCTTTGAGTTTGACATGCTTGCTAGAGTCTAACTCAATGACCACAATTTTATGATCCTGAAATGGAGCAAAATGGAAAAAACATAGGAGTCATTGGACGTGGCATGCCATTTTCTAGCTGAGTGACACTGGACAAATCACACATAGGGGGTATCATATTTTTACTGCCAGTTCAGGATCTCAGTTCTAAAGATGACCCTGCCCCTCTTTAATCCACAGGACCAGGAGAAGAACCCAACACACCAGTAACTCCTCCCCACCCCTATGCCACAGATGATTAGTCGGGGAAGGCACCTGACTCAAGCTGAGCCAATCACATCCTATCTCCATGATCCTGGACTCTAAGTTGGGAGGTCTATCTGTGTCTAGTCTGGGTCCTGGAAAATGGAGTACTTGGTAATTATTGAATGAATGAATGTGCTTCTAAATCACATATAGGGTCTGGTAAAAAGAAAGGTAACAACAATAAGTAACATTTATTGAGCACCTGGTATTCTAAGATTTTGCATGTATTAAATCATTAATCAGATCAATGTACTGAATATTATTATTGCCTTTTATAGATAAGATACTGAAGCACAGAAAAGTTAAAAAAAGTTGCCCACCTTCACTGGGTTAGTGGCAAATCTATTGCAAATCTAAGCAGCCTGGCTTCAAAGCCCCCACACTCAGCCTCTGCACCAGACAGCCTCTGTCATCAGCAGCCCACCCAGACTCAGAGGATTGGAATCTCTGGGGGTGGGACTCTGGAATCTGTATGTGAACAAGTTCCACAGGTGATTCTTATGCACAGCCAGAATTAGACCTAAAACTGTAAGTCTAAAAAGTAGCAGTAAGCCAAAACCGGTTTGGCTCAGTGGATAGAGCATCGGCCTGCGGACTGAAAGGTCTCAGGTTCGATTCCGGTCAAGGGCATGTACTTTGGTTGCGGGCACATCTCCAGTAGGGGGCGTGCAGGTGGTGGCTGATCGATGTCTCTCTCTCATTGATGTTTCTAATTCTCTCTCCCTTTCTCTCTGTAAAAAAATCAATAAAATATATAAAAATAAAATAATAAATTAATTGATTAATTAATTAATTAATTTTCAAAAAGTAGCGGTAAGCCTGGGGCCATGAGAATAAAATAAGGCTGCTTCCAGGATTTTAAAATTTATCTGATCATGTGAACTAAGGCCTACCAAATAATGCTGACTAACTGTATCCTCTTTGTGAGGAGGAAACTCCAACTCAGATCAATTACCAAGAACCCTCTGGGGACCTGCTAGCAGAGGGCCAGCTCAGGGGACCTGCCTCTGCGACATTTGCCTATGGGAGTCCTGCCGCAGGCCGCTGTTCCGGGGAGAGCCTGGACTGCCTGGATACCTGCTTAGTTCCTGGACTTTGATCTCCCATCTGACCTCCTTCTCACCCCTGCTCTGATCTGGCAACTCCTGCTGGGTTGACCCCATCTCTGACCCCAGCCCGCCCCAGTTTTCAGCCTCACTGCTCCGGGCTGATATCTCACATGATGACAGCTCCAGGCGGGACAATATTGGGATCAGCCAGTGATAACGGGAGCAAGACATCTCTTCTAATAATGTAGTGACAAATGGACGTGTCAAAAGACCTGTGACTCTCAGAGTAGAGTTCAGGTATCCGAAACCAGCTCCGCACCCATCACAGAATGTGGGATTTAGAAACAGTGAAGACTAAGTAGCCCTTGATACTACTAACTGGAGCAACGGCTCTTTCCTTCATTGAACAAATGGTTATGGAGAGCCGGTGCCACAACGGTTTCTGTGTTAGCACCGAGGGCAAAAAAGATGAACAAGGGGTTGTCTCTGCCCCCAAGGAGTTCCCTCGTGCCCAGCGCTGCTGTGGCACCCTGGAAGAGGATGCTTCAAAGATTAGCCAGTGAATTGGACCACAGAGAAGAGAGGCTACAGCAGCGGTTCTCAATCTGTGGGTCGCGAGACCCCTAAGACCATCAGAAAACACAGATATTTACCTTACGATTCATAGCAGTAGCAAAATTACAGTTAGGAAGTAGCAACGAAAATAATTTTATGGTTGGGGGTCACCACAACATGAGGAAATGTACTAAAGGGACGTGGCGTTAGGAAGGTTGAGAACCACTGGGCTACAGGATTGCATTTTCAGAGAGGGGGTGATTCTAGTTTTGTCTGAGGTTCCAAAGTCCCTCAAATACTGGGCTGGTCTCTGCAAGGTTGGGGGAGCTGGAAATGAGCCTCGGGACACAAACACCTTTAAAAAAACACACACCTAGATCTGTCTGTGCTCCAGAGATTCAGGCCAAGGCCTTCCTAGGAGGCATCTAAAGGCCTCAGGGTTGGGATATCTCATTCCCCATTTTGCCTCAGCCTGTATTCTCATGTAGTATATCATTTTAGTATTCTCATTTAGTATACCATTTACATTCCCTCTCTGGGCCTCCGTTTCCTCAGACCATTTATTTTTCCCCCCTTTTGAATGCTCAGCTCCTCCAAGAGTGTTTGGTAAATGTTTGTTGAATGACTGAATGAACCTCTGGAGTCCCTTCCACGTCTGATATTGTGAATCTGAGAGCCGGAGACATCTTTGGAGAAGATTGGACAGAAAAAAAAATGTTTAGTTCTACTCCCACGGGACCCTGGGTCACATTTCATTGTGCAAGTATGATCTGCCCCTTGTGGATCGCCTCTCCTCTCTTTTCATCCCCTTGCTTTGTTTTCCATCTCCTCTTCACTCCCTTCTACCACAAACATATTATTGTGGGTTGCATTGTGTCCCCCCAGAAAAGATATGTTCAAGTCCTAACCTCCAGTACTTGTGGACGTGATCTTATTTGGAAATAGGGTCTTTGTAGATGAACTCAAGTTCAGAAGATTAGAGTGAGCCCCACTCTAACCGGAATACTGTCCCTATAGGAAGAGGTGAATCTGAACACATATACAAAGGGAGAATGCCATGGGATGGGAGGGGGGGGCAGAGATTCAAGTGATGCTGCCACAAGCCAAGGAGTGCCAAAGATTGCTAGCAACCACCGGAAGCCAGGAGAGAGGCACTGAACAAATTCCCCCTCTGAGCCCCGCAAAAGGAGCCAACCTTCCTGACACCTTGATTTTGGATTTCAGGCCCCCTGAATTATGAGAGAATAAATCTGTGTGTTGTAAGCCACCCAATTCGTGGTATTTTGTTACAGCAGCCCTAGGAAACTAATACAATTGAACCTTGAACAATGTGGGGGTTAAGGGCACTGATCATCCTCACAGTTGAAAATCCACAAATAATTTAAGTCAGCCCTCTCTGCCTGTGCGGATTCCCCACAGAGGATGGAAAATATAGTTGACTTTTGAACTTACACATGGAAAAAAATGGATTGTCACTGTTCAAACTGCATTGTTCAAGGGTCAACTGTATACTGATCCAAGGCCATTATTGGGAAATCACCCCACTGGTGAAGGTTAACAGAGCCCTACAAAGCACCAGTGCCCCTGACTCTCTCCAAATGCTCACCGAGGCTGAGTCATCATCGCTGTGCTCCTTGTGGATCTCTGAAATGAGGAAGCCTGACTCTCCCTTGGGGGAAAGGAGAAAGGCCTTTCATATGGTCATTTAGCAGGAAGAGGATTCGAGGGGGTTGGGGAGGAGGGTGCCAGCTGCTTTAATTCCCAACTGGGGACAGCCCAAGAAAAATAAGGGGGGGCTTTCATCACTATGACAAGATATCACAGCCATTTACTTTCACTCATTCAGTAAGGACATGTGCAGCATCAACTGTGCTGGGTGCTGGTGGGAAGCGTGGGTGTGTGGATGGGGGACGAATGCTAAAGAAATAGAACGCATATTCCCTGAGTTCTATGAGCCAAGCTGGAGTTGGAGCCTGGTGGCATGGTGGGTCAATTAGCATGGACTTCGGAATCAGACCGTCCCTGTTTAAATCCTGGCTCTGACACTGACTTCCACTGTGATCTTGGAAAAGTTACCTAATCCCTCTGGGCCTTCCTCGTATTGTGAGTATTTAAATAAGATGATGTCTATAGCACAGGGCCAGAGTAAGTGCTCAGGAAATGTTAGTTATTTTCATTAATGTTCACAGCTTGCTGTAGAAGACCCAAGAAACCCAAGTGACGCTTAGAGAAATGGAGCTACACAGCTTTATCACGCCGGTGGTCTCAGAGGAGTTGCCTCCAAAGTCTGAGCAAACCAATATGGTGGAAGCTCTTCTTTTATACCCTTTGGTTTCTTTTGTCCCCCAGATATGGATGGGACTTCCGACCTTTTGTGGGCTTTGCAAAGAGCTCCATGTGTTGGGATGGGGGCATTGAGATCATATCTAAGGGCCTGGCCTGGTGCCAGCACTAATAACCCCTTCCAGGGGTTGTGTGTTGTTCATGGTCTACGGCCTCTGTAAAATGGGAGCATTTAGGTAACAGGTCTGGCTAGACCAGATTGTGGAGAAAGGAGAGTGAGTTAATTATAGGCTATCAGGAATATACATTAGGTTACTGGCACAGATTCAGACTGCTAGCCCCTCCAAACATCAGGGTTACATTGGAATTAGCCTTTCAGCCTTCTCGAGCTCAGTAAAAGAGCAAGATGATTTTAATTGCACAGAACCTCTTTCCAGTTCAGGCCCTCATCACCTCTTGCTGGACACTGATTAAATGCTTAGAACAACTCCAGGAGGAAATCAGTCTCACTGTATGAATAATGTAAGTGTGGTTCAAGGGTGTAAAATACCTTGGCCAAGCTCTCAGAACAAGGAATGTGACAGAGTCAGGATTCAAACTGGAGCTCCCCAGCCTGCATTCTTCCTACTTCTGGACTATGCTTATGTGCAAGTCAGAGTGGGCTGGGAGCAGCATAGGATGAGAAGGGGCCTAACGTATTTCTCTTAAGGCTGTGGTTACCGCTATAGGAAGTACATTGTATTGAACTTACATATTTATTTTGCTTAATTAGCAAATGCATGTCTAGTGCTTACTATAGGGTATTCTAAGCACTTTATGTTAGCAACTCATTTATCTTCACAGGGGCCTATAGGATGGACACTATTATTCCCATCTCACAGATGTGGAAATTGAGACGCAGAGAGAGGAAGCAACTTTCCCAAGGTCACACAGATAGTAGCGGGAGCAGGATTCACACTTGCTTATTCGGCTCCATAGACCACGCTCTCAGCTACTGTTCTATACAGCATTATGTTGGGGGAAAGGGGAGGAGGCTGTTGACATGTATGCATAGGGGAAGGAAAGAGGGTTAATACCCCACACGCAAGCCACCCTTTGGTACAACTGCGGCAATAAGACGAGGAGGAATTCGACCGTATATGGAGAATGGCAGGATAGGGGTTGTTTAGCCCTGGGAGTCTGAGTCAACAGCTTCTCATCCCCGGGCCACTTCCTGAAAACTCTTTGCGCCTCAGCTTTGGAAACTCTTTGAGCACAAAGAGCTCATTTCCTGTGGCCGGGAAGGACGGGAGGAGTTCCTGATGACAGCTCATCTGCCTCATTAAGACGCTCATAAAAGTGTTTCAAGGAGCCTGAATTATGGCTCCGCTGTTTGTCAAGATGCCCCTTCTGCAAGGAGGCACTCTGGTAATTTGGTGCGAGGAGACATGCAGGGGAAACCAGCTCCTTTGAGTCCAGGAATTATTTATGATCCCAAGAAGAGTGAATATTCATTTGGAGAGAAAACGAGCCTCCGCCAGCACCACGGGCTGTTTAATATGCCACGAGGGATGGGAGGCAGCTTCAGAATTCCAAAGCCAGCTAGGAAATCCTGAGAGATTCTGCACATGTAAG
>PVJN01036580.1:0-21416 GCA_004026805.1 Lasiurus borealis | reverse complement strand
GCAGATGAGGCAGATTCCTGCCCTTGGTCTCTGGGAAGCTGTGAATCTGTGCCTAGGGCCTGGCCATGCCTCCACTGGCAGCAAGCAGGCCCAGCCACGTCTCCCTGGGGCAGTGATGTTCCCAGGCCCCATGGGAGTGGCTAGACGGGCTGGTCCTCTCCTCTCCGGGGCGGCAATGTTCCCAGGGCTCTGCAGGAGTTGCTAGGTGAGTCTGCAATGGACCCGGAGCCCTCGGGTGGCATCTGGTTCTGCCTACCTCACCTCCCTGGCCCCATGGACTGGTACCTTGTGGATGGTGTCTGGCGCTGCCCACCTGGCCTCCTCTGCCCCTGATGGACCCGGACCCCCAGGAGCAGTCCATGGTGCTGCCCACCTGCCTGCATATGCAAATTAACTGCCATCTTTGTTGGGTTAATTTGTATATTCACTCTGATTGGCTGTGGGCCTCACAGAGGTACAGTCAATTTATATGTTTCTCTATTATTAGGTAAGATACTCATATACACCTATAATAATGAAATAGATAATTCATACATACTATCACTTATCTATTTCATACATGGTATGTACAAATTATCTATTTCATATCCATAGGAAAGATACATATTATAGTATGTTAACAATAATAAAATGTATTTGGGAAGTAAGAAAATAGAAGATTAAAAGCATCACAATAACATAAATAAATACATTTGTTTTATAATGATAAAACAATTTTATTTTATTTTACAAGTTAGTTAATGTTATATGCTATATATATATATATATATATAATTATAAAATAATCCCCTTTTACAAAATAGTCAATATAAGGCATGTTAAGAATTTGACACTGAAAATTCCTTCTAAAATTTACATTAACCTCACATGTAAAGCAATGAGATTAGAACATGAGAAAACCTAGTTAAACATTCAACTTCTGTCAATAATGACTAAGGCATTATTAATAAATTGTACTATATTTAGAGTTGAATTATTATGGCAAGCAACCTAATCAGAAAAATTTAACTATACAACCTGTAATGCAGTTTAAAACTCAGCAACTGTAACTTCAAAGTGTTCAACTGTATCACTGGAATTGGCAGTTGAGTCATCAAATGTGCAATGCAATTAGTTGAGTATAAAAACCCCAGAGTTATAATATGAAAATGAATCAGCAAAGCTTCCTGGTGATTGCTAAATACCTAACTACTTCCTCAGTAACTAATTCTTGAATAATTTCCTAAATAAATATGGAAATTAAGTTAATGAGATGAAATAGTGAATATAAGGTAGTCTTTGATAAACTTGGTAATATCCATGTAACTTGAAAGTAACTAAATAAATTTCTTTTGCTTAGGTCCAATAAATACATATGCAGTATTTACTTACTTTGTTATTTTTTTTATTATTAAATATCTCCCACCAGAAACTAATTTAAAGGGGAAAGTTCCTTCATCTGGAAGAAATAACCCAGAGGAATGCAATACTGTATTTACATTCTTCATCTCAATAGAGTAATTAACTATACCAGATGTAATTTACGTTAAAAAACAATATAAATGTTATAAGACCTTCCTCTATAAAGAAAAAAAACACATTTGGTTTGTTATAGAGATTCAAAAATGAATCCCTGAAGTTTGGAAATCATGGACATAGAAAGTTTCATTAGTGTGGAAGTTTGGAAGAATATAACATTTCTAAATGTTTAAATAAGAAATTTAGAGGAGCTATATTTGTGAATATGTACAAATTAAAAAATTTATACATTATGGCCAATGTTTTCTTTCATTTAAAAAAATTTAGGATTGAAAATTCAATATCTGCACTTGCCAATATATTTTATCTTCAGATTATGTAGCTATTAAGTTTCAGTACTCTTTCAATTGACATTTCATGTCCAAAAAAAGAAAAGAAAAGAAAAAGAAACAGAAAAAACTATAAAATCACTTTAATATGGCCAAGTTATAGATAAGTACACCTTTAAATATTTTTTAGTAATCTAACATTTTAAAATAATTATTTGATGTTATTGTCACAAGCTGTATTTTAAAATTTCTTATGCATAATGGAAATTTGGAGTCAGAAAGATTTTTAGGTATTCTCCTTGAATCTTTAGACTAGTGATAATGAATTTAAATTTGTATTTCAGACAGCTCATATAAAAGAGTAAGATATGAAGACACCATGAGATCTAGTGAGGTTTTTGAAAAATTATAGATCTATTCAAGGAGGTGAGGGCATGAGCAGGGGCAGGGGAGAATTATAGATCTACTTAGGAGGGTAAGGACATGAGAGGAGATTATAGATCTACTCAGGGGGGTGAGCAGTGGGGAACGGTGGCAATGGCAATGGGGAGATAAAGACACATATGTAATACCTTAATCAATAAAGAAAAATATTTATTACACAAAAACGTATAGACAAATGACCCTACTCCAGCTGAATGTTGTCATTTATTTTAATTGAACAAGTAAATCCGGTGCTACTATTTTTGAAGAGAAACCAGAAAACCTTGGTTCTCTTTTTAATTTTAAAGCCACAAATTGTGTTTGTATAGCCTACTTTTTAAAGAAGCAACCATACAGTTCAAATACAACGCATCTACTGTTTATCAATTTGCAAACTTTTTTCTAAATGGACCTCTATATTAGATGTCTTCTGTTGATGAAGTTACAGGAATGGGGCATTGATTATTGTTTGAGGCAGTTCTCTATTTGGTCAAGTCTGTTAGAAGTTTTCCGTTATTAAGAACTAGAAATTCTAAAGTAGAAAGATGTTTATTCACCTTTTAATTTTAAATGGTCAAACATAACCAAGAAGTTAAAATCATGCAACTCTTCAGTAAGATATCCAGAGAAGAAGGCAACTAAAATGCACTAAATAACTATCTTGTGCGAAATATCATCATGGGCAGCCTGATATTTGTGATTAATCTTCAAAAATTCTTGTGCTGCAGATACTCTTAGCCATATTTTCAAAATGAATAAAGAGCTTTAGGTCAATTGCCCATTATTGCACAGCTACTAAGTAGCAGACTTAGGACTGGAACCATAGTCCTTAATTCCCATACAAACTTTTTTCATAGTATGCTACTGTTTGTTGCATTTTAAAAAGGTAAATGATTCCTGACCTATGAGGATTTTATTTATTTATTTATTTATTTATTTATTTATTTATTTATTCCCCTATTGCCCTCTCCAGCCCCCAGTACATGCCCTCATCCATCTCCCCTCCAACCCTCCCTTATTGCCCTGTATCCACTGGCTATGCCCACACACACATGCATACAATTTTGAAGATTAAACATTATCACAAATATGAGGTCACCCCTGATAAGATTTCACACAAGGTAGGCGAGGAATGAAAACTTTTTTTTTGAAAAAGCTTCAGATAAAGGATCTTCCTATTATTTCCCCTTCAGTATCATATTGGTTATATCTTATAGTAGACACAACTGATTCGATGTTGTAAATTGTAGAGGATTTTTATTTTTATTTTTATTATTTCAACCATTATCTGAGAGAAGGTTGTAGTACTCAGAAGAGAGTTTAGATAGCGATCTTTGGTTAAATCTGAAGAGATATTACTACTGTTTCCTGCTGAGCACAAAGGAGCAAGTTAGCCAGTTGAACCTAGTTTCTCCCATTAGACCTCCGCATGTATTGCTGCCAAATGTCATTTTAGTCAGAGTGGCACATCCTAGCTGGGCTGCACACCGGAGAGCCTCAGATGACAGCGGACATCCAGGGGGAATTTGCCTACCAGTGCAGAGCCAGCCAACTTCTCTGCATTCAGGAATTGCTCATTGATATGACAGAAGATGCCCAAGTGAACTGTTTTTAACACTCTACTTAGGTTGCAATCGCTCTGGCTAAATAAACTTAAGAAACCTAGGGAGTGAATATGTTTTTAGTAATAGTGTCTATTGTCAAAATTAAGCAGATAAATGGTGGAACCAAAATAAATGTAATGAAAGTAGCATTAAAATTATTTATTATACTCTGATTTAGAATAAGAGTGAGGAATATAATTAATATGTCAGTGGTGTGCAATGTACTAAAATTTATTTTTAACACATTTTAATAGATACACTTATGAGAAACATCTAAATTTGTTCACTTTCTTTACTTTATCACACTTCATTATTTATTCCCTTCCACAGACATAAGAACTTACAATGCTTTTTTAAAAACTACATGTAAATAGTCTCTCTTTTATGTTAAAGTCTAAATAAAATGAAGGCAGAGGCTCTGATTTGTTGATCATAAAGTCTGTCAAAAAGTTTAATAAAATCTAATGACTTCATTAATAACACAAAATAAAACATGGAAGTTTCAGTGGAATAAAGGAACGTTAAGTAACCATTCTTAATCAGAAGAGAGTTTAGAGAGTGATAAATATGTAAAATTGATATGAAATTAAAGTTACCCACTAAAAGAAACAAAAAATACTTAGATTTTCAAATGATTAAAGGGAAAAATTACACATATGAAAAATTTAGGGAAGTGAAAGGAAAAAAAAACAATAGGGTAACTTACTATGAAATTGATTTATTTAAAATCTAAGGGGCTGGGATGATGGGGTAGGGGAGGGAAAATATTCTCAGTAGGCTCCATTTAGAAAGAGTAACTGGCATCCTAACTGGTTTGGCTCAGTGGATAGAGCATCGGCCTATGGACTGAAAGGTTCAGGTTCAATTCTGGTCAAGAACATGTATCTTGATTGCAGGCACATCCCCAGTAGGAGGTGTTCAGGAGGCAGCTGATTGATGTTTTTTCTCATCAATGCTTCTAACTCTCTATTGCTCTCCCTTTTTCTTGTAAAAAAATCAATACAAATATATGGAAAAAAGGAAAGAAAAAGAGTAACTGGAAAGACAATGGTAATTGTAAATAGTCATATGAGACCAATGGGTTATAGTTAAGACACCTAATCGCTCATATATTGTGGGTATAAAAATAATATAACCCATAAATAAGAAATCCTAGTTTGATAGTTTGAGAGAAAATTTAAAAATTTCTCTTTAAGACCAGCAAAAATATGTATACATATTCTAGATTGTAACTATCATTTTACAAGTCTAAATGATTATATCCATTTCATTAGTTTTAACAGATGCCTCCTTAAAGTCTTCAGATTAATTTTAATTAGATAGTGGTTTGATTCCAAGATTCAAATACTTCATTGCAAAAACTCTTTAGCTAGTGTAATATACCATTTCTTCTCCAATGTTCTCTAGCTTATTTCACTATTATACTTCCAAGGTGAGCTTATGAAAAAAAATTAAACCAAAACAAAATCAATGTGAGAAGTCATGCCCTCATCCTAGATTATTGTTTTTATTTCCTTTACAATAACTTAATGATTGTTTTTGGATCTTAACTCTTCAAATTTTCTGTCAATATTCTTGTACCTGAACACATCTTTCCTCTTCATGTCTCTCTTAAAGCTTCTCCATCTAACCAATATCAGTTCATTCTTTAATGAAAGTAAAAATTCCTTTATCCAAGGGCCATTTGGTTAAGGCAGAAATCCAGCTAGAAGCAAGGCTCTAGTAACTTCCAGTTCTTGAGAAGCATGGAACAAAATCCTTTAAACAAATCTATAATCACTGTCACCATTGTAAAGGCAAAGAAAAATAACTAAAAACAATAAAGCTTTCTATCCACAGCAATTGGAGTAAAGACATAATCATATACAAGTGATACCACTGTAATTAACTAATTATTAATAATAGGAATGGAAAAAAGGGAAGGCCAGATATTATAGACAGGCTCCCTGCAAAACACTGGGGGAGGGAACCACATAGATAAAGTAGACACATGCCACATAGGAAAAGCAGTTAAATTGGGATGATATAGGAAATATACTTGTTTGTCTGTCACAACTGAGAAAAGAAATGGTTGTTCAGGTTGGGTGTGGCCACTGCACGTGTGTGAAGATTTTGGAATACATAATTTTCTGAACAAAGAAGTCCATACTCTTATACTCTTGGTTCCTTTTAGTACATTTGGCTCAGGGCTTACACTTTCCTTCCTGGCATTCTCCAGTGTGGCGCACGGCCATGCAGACCCTCACATGCAATGGACTAATGGATGCAACTAGCCTGATGCTGTACTGGACCTGCGTTCAATATGGTAAAGAAACTCTAGACACTGGCTTTGCTTTTAGCTCTATTGAAATCCCAGCTATACTTCTTTTATGACTGGACTAAGGGAAATGGGACTTTTCAAACCCAGAGTGTATTTCCATGGAAATAAAGCTTTCTACCATATCTCATCCTCCTGTAGGGGCTTTCAGAAATGCTTATTTCAGCAGTACCCCAAGGACCCCACTCCAACTAGCAGCAAGGGAAGACAAGGCACATTTTTCTCTGGTAACACAAGTATAGAGTGAATGACAAGGTAACAGCAGACAAGGAATGTCAACAAACCTTTACAAATTAGAAAGCAGTTGGAGGAGTGGTAAATTAACAGAGTGAAGTAATCTGTAAAGCTTCACAAGTGATGCCAATGAAAAGCAGTCACTTCAATTTTAGGTTTCTGCCTATAACAGGGAGTTGATAATAGTGTCTATTTCTTTATGTTATTTACTAGAGGCCTGATGCATGGAATTTATACACTTGCGGGGAGTTCCTCAGCCTGGATTGAGAGAGGGCTTAGGCCAGGCCAAGGGACCCCATGGTCGCATGATCAGGACCAGGGAGGGATGCAGGAGGTTGGCCAGCCCGGGAGGGACCATGAGAGGGCTGTAGGGTGTGGTTGTCCCGTCTCACTCAGTCCCAATCGGCCGGACCCACAGCATTAAGTTAACCTACCAGTCAGAGCATCTGCCCCCTGGTGATCAGTGCATGTCATAGTGAGTGGTTGAGTGGTCTTAGCATATCATTAGTATATTATGCTTTGATCGGTTGATTGGATGACCAGACGACTGGACACTTACCATATTAGACTTTTATTATGTAAGATATCAGGAAGAAAGCTAATGTGTTCTAGTCACTTAGAAATTAGAGCATTTAGTTCTCAGAAAATATTCAATAAATATTAACTTTGATTAAGCTAGTATTATTATGTCAAGTAAAAAAAATCTAGTTTATCTGCCAGAATATAGGACAACTAAATAAAAATATAAAGTCTCACAAAATGATGCAGAAAGCACCAGGGAAATAGAAGGTGCATACATCCTTGGAAGGCCAAGAACTCCATAATGCAATGATTTAAAGTTTGGTAGTTTTGCAAATCTTTTCTCCAGCTCTAGACATCTAAATCTATATATCTAAATATAAGCCTATTTCAATTATGCAACAAGTACAGAATTATAAAAATAACTATAAAACAGTAGAATATTTTATTCTCTTTACAAATTAGTGAGTTTCAGTAGCCAAGATAAAAACCTCAGAGCTACTACTTCTTATTGAGAGAGCTTATGATAAATGCTTTATAAGTTTATAATTTATGAATTCATAAAAAATAATCTCTGAAATCATTCCTAGTAATAAAAAGAGAACTGGTATATTTTCTCACTAGAAGGAAAAACAAAGACTATCATTCATTAGAAATCTATAGTCTGTGCTCAATTACTTGATAGCAATGAATATTCCTGTGTTAATTGGCAGCTAGTTAGGTATTAACAAAAGAGAGAAGAGAAAGTTGGATAAGCTTAATTAAGTCAGGGAATGACAGCTCCATAGAATCCCCAGGGACCACTCCATCCTTAGCCAAAGAGACCTTCATTCCCAACAGGCAGGAAAGACCTTCCTTCAAATGTCCCCAGGGAACAGCCAGCCTGTTCACTCTGATGATCAGAGGGAGGGATAAAAGGGAGGGAGGGGGGATTCCTTTGCTGGACTTTGCACAGAAGCCAGGTGATGAGGCAGAATTATGAGGCATACTCAGTAGGAGGAGGCTAGTCTAGAAAATCCAGGAAATCAGCCAGATAGGATAAGAGCATAAAAACTGGAATATTTAGGAAAGGGATTGGATAGTGGGAGGCACCAGCATAACCCCCTGAAGATACAGGAAAGTGATCAGTACAGGTTGACAGCCTGAAAAGCAACTTGCTTGTTCCCCAAACCAGGAAAATAAATGGAGGACTAGCAAGGACCTCAGAACAGTTGCTACTAGAGCCTATTCACCTTCCACATCCCCAGGGGCATATTATTTATTTTCACCTGAAAAATCCCTCTATTGTTCTTAAATTTCTCCCACACACTAGTTCTTGAAATTCTTTTTTCTCAACTTTGTTCATTTTCTCTGGTGAAGTAAGAATGTTTAATTCTCAATTGTAAAGAAAACAATGCTTACTTATATATGATTCCCTAAGCACCCAAAACTGAACTTTTTATTGTCTTCAACTAATTCATCTGATCAATCCTGTTCTTTATTTATTTCTCATTTGGACTTACGGATTGCCTGTTCAATCAGAAGCCTTCACAGAACTTCAAAACCATTCTCTTAGTCTTGTTTCCCAGTAATGAGGCCTAAAGTCCTATTATTCCTGCATTCATGGCTCCAGTTCATTCTCATTGTTCAGCTTTTGGCACCTCATGAGCACTAGAATGCATAAAAAATAGCTGTACAAGCATTTCATGGTAAGGGCAATACATAGACCACAGTGAGAGATTTGAGAGGTAAAAATCTATGTGGACTTTGAAAAGCTACCTATCTCATTGTTTTACACACACACACACACACACACACACACACACACACACACGATGTCTAGAAAAAGATACTGGAACATACTGAATATTCAATATATGTTATGTGAACAAATTAACAAATTTTATTGGTCTCCTTTATTTTAGCTTCTATCATCCTCTGTGCAATGTATATATTACTGTCTTCATCATTTACAAACCTGTTTATCAAATAATGGTATGTCTTAAAATAACCTGTAAAATAATCTGTAAGGCCTGATAGATTTTCAGAATGGTGGATTTTAACCAGACCTTCTCAGTGAGAATTTGGGGGATGTGATTTCCATGATATGGATTTTTAATACACTCTCTAAGGTTATACTTGCATGTTGAATTATGGGGAACAGCTGACTCATAGGAAAACAAGCTGGTTAAATGTTATGTGAGTCATGTCATTGTTTAGCCCTTAAATTTCTAGTCTCAATTCCCAGATTGTTGAGCTATTTCCTAATTTTATGCCTATAGCACTCTACAGCTTTTATTCTCCAGGTAAGTAATACTTTCTTCCTGTTTTTGAATATTTTTTTCTTCTGTCCAGACTGTATTTTCCCTCTTAGGCTCTTAAAAACTCAAATTTCACATTTCCTCATCTAGCTCAGGTATAATCTCTTTCAGAAAGCTCCAACTAGTTTACAAACCCTAACAGAATTGATTGCTCCCTCATATAATTAATTTCCTTGCATATTATTATAGCTACCTGGGATTCTATAATTTGTTTATACTTCCCCTTCTAGATTTTTAATGCCTAACATCCAGAGCTCATGATGTAGTCTTCTATTCAATACCAATCTTTAGTACATTTTCCATGGATAGTTAGTGGATCATTACATGCAAATGAAGTGCAATTAGTTATTCATGCAGTGTTTTTCTTTCTTTTTCTTTCAAAATTATCTCTGAAATACAGATCTGTTTACAGAGAACTCTTCTAGAATGCAAAAGGTAGAATCCATATTGGAAAAACACTGGGTTTTACTCACCAATTCACAGGTGTTAATAAGTTAAAATAGAAATAAAAAAAATAAAATGGAGAGGCAAACCAAGATGTGCTAGTCCTGTGTTTTCTCTTCAAGAGGAAAGCTGCTTAAGCTGGTTCTAAGGTATAGTTTAATTTTTAATATATTTCTTATAAAAACAATTGAAGGCTAATAAGGGAAACATATATTTGTGTATTCATCTAGACTGTTAAACTTTTAACACAAAGTATTTCCAACTTCCTTTTACAGAGAAATTGTGCCAAATGTCCTAGCATCTTAAGTACCAGATTAGCACCTGCTTTAAGAATTTGGAAGGCACTAATTGACCTGAAAAGAGACCAATATGAGCAGCAGGCATGGGGTTATGTTTGCTTCAAAATCTTAGCCAATGTTTACCTAATCTAAATATAAGCGACGGAAATTGAACTGTACTGTTGCCTGTGTGCTAAAGTCATCTCTCATTGAGCCAAATTCTCCCTGGAGCATGCCATTCCTTAGAACCTAGATAAGCATCCAGTGAGATGGATTAACACTTTGAAGCCACTAGGGTATCATCAAGACTATTTTGTTGATGATACTGTGTCTTTGGCACTGGAGAAAATCTGGCTCATCTTGTTAGCAGCAGAAAAAAAATGTAATTTCAGTGAGCTGCCAGGATAATTAGAGCAGGTGAACAGTAGATGGAAATAATGCCCTGAAGAGATGACAGAAAATGCTTAGATTCTTTTTCACTTTATTTCAGTGTTATGAAATGCTATTGGTATTTGTTTGCCTCTGAGTCTCTGTCAATCTTGAGTAGCAAATTAAGCATTTAGGGAAACAGTAACTCTTCTAAGCCACTTGGAGACCATTTAGTGAATTTCTGAACAGTGCTAATTGACAGAATTGTAAATGAAAACATCACAAAAATGTGATATTTATCTATAATGATTTAAGAATGTTAGAAAATCACAGGATAATGACTCACTGTCATCTTCTTCAGAAAGAAATACAATTCCAGATTCCTCTCAGTATTTAATTATATTATTCAGAGGCTTTGTATATTTGGGGAATTTAGACTAAGTATATCCTAAAGGTTTTATAGACGGAAGAATGTAGTTTCCAAAACTTTAATAGCTCCCAAATCTAAGAATAAATTCTAAAAGGAATTTTATTGGTTTTTAAGTGAATTGTACTACAACCGATTTGATTGGTATTATTTCCAATAATCCTTCGATATAAAATCTTTCTATAAACTCCTTCCTAAATACTTTTTGCATTTATGTCCCTGTACTATTATGTGCTTATTAAAAAAGATTAAAACATAATTTGAACAATGAGACATAGAAAATATTTTTATGGTAGTGAAATATTTTGTATAACTTAGTAATGGTGAATAAATGAAGTAAGGCATTTGTTAAAATCCATAGAACTTTACAGAAAAAAAGAATAAAAGTTAATACATACAAATGAAAAATAGCCAACTAAGGGATACTTCACAGAATATGACAAAATAAGTTAACTCTATTGTAATTTGTAGACAGTGCCTGGGAAGGCACATGTGAGGCTCAACCTTTGAGCCCAGGACTTACCAGTCTAAGGAAATAGTGACCAATCAGAAGGGATACCAAGACACCAAGTTCTGCAGCCTTTATAAGCTGTGGGGAAAAAGAACCCTGTGGGACTCTTCCCCCTCC
Organism: Lasiurus borealis; assembly: GCA_004026805.1. Taxonomy (NCBI): domain Eukaryota; kingdom Metazoa; phylum Chordata; class Mammalia; order Chiroptera; family Vespertilionidae; genus Lasiurus; species Lasiurus borealis. The sequence continues at coordinate 10,086 of PVJN01036580.1, read as the reverse complement.
TCACGTGGAAGTCAGTTCTGCGGGACTCTTCCCTCTCCCTACGTGGAAGTCTGTACTTGTTCTTCAATAAATCCCACTTTTGCTCTACTACTCTCTGTCCGTGGATTCATTCTTTGATTCTGACAGACAAAGAATCCGGGCTCCAGTCCAAAAATCCAGTATCAATACCAACCATGAATAAGGAGATTGAATCAGTAATTAAAAACCTAGCAATAAAGAAAAATCCACAACTAGATAGCTTTATTGGTATATTCTACAAGACATTTAAAGAAGAGCTAACACCAACCAATCCTCAAAAACTCATCCAAAAAATTAAAGAGGAAGGTATAATTCTAAGTGCATCTTAATAGAAAAGATGGACAGATACTTCAGGAAAACAAAACTACAGGCCAATATTCCTGATGACTGTGCATGCAAACATCCTCAACAAAATGCTAGCAAACCAAATTCAACAGCACATTAAAAGGACCATATATTATGATTAAGTGGGATTTACTGCTGAAATGGATGGTTGAATCAACAAACAAAAATCAATAAATATGATATACCACATGGGTTGAATGAAAGATAAAACTCATCTCAACAGATGCAGAAAAAGCATTTGAAAAAAACTGATATCCTTTCATGATAAAAATTGTCAATAATCTGAGTATAGAAGGAATTTATCTCAATATAGTAAAAACAGCATCTGACAAGTTCACAAATAACTTTATGCTCGATGGTAAAACAAAAACTGAAAGCTTTCCTTGTAAGATCAAGAAAAACACAAGGATGCTCCCTCTTATGCTCCTATTTAACACAATACTCAATCCTCTTCAGAGCAACTTGTCAAGTAAAATAAATAACAGGCATGCAAATCAGAAAGGAAGAGGTAATATTTCCTGTTTTCACATGACTAAAAGCTCCACACAAATGACAAAACTGTTTAAATAAGCAAACTTAGTAAAGTTTCAAGATAGAAAATCAACATAGAAATGTCAGTTTCATTTCTATACACTAACAATGAATTATATGAAAAGAAAAGAAAAAAAATTCCCAGTTAGAATAGCATAAGAAGTAAGAAAACACTTAGTAATAAACATACCAAGGAAGTGAAAATCTTGTACACAGAAAACTAAAGTAAAGTGATAAAAAATATCAAAGAAGACACAAATAGATAAATACATGTTCAGTGATTGGACATTTAATATTTTAATATGTTCATACTATTCAAATCAACCTACATATTTTATTATTTCCTCATCAAAATTTAAGTGATATTTTACACAGAAAGGGAGAAAGCAATACTAAAATGTATATGAAATTACAAAAAGCAATAATTATAAACCAGAATAGTCAAAGGAAGATTAGGACAGAAGAACAATGCTGGAGACCTCACACTTCCTGGTTTCAAAATACATTACTAAGCTACAGAAGTGAAAGGAGTATGGTACTTCATAAAGACAGACATATAGACCAATGGAATAGAACCCAGAGGCCAGAAATAAACCTTCACATACAATTAACTGATATTCAACAAGGGTACAAGAAATACTCAAGGGAAAAGGGTAAATGTTAAGATTAGGCTAGTGACTTGAGCAGTGAAAAAATTACAACTAAGAGAAGAGATGCAAAGATAAATTTTATTTACTTTCCAGGAAGGGAAAGGTCTAGTATTGCTAGTCAATACAAGGCAGGGAATAAAAGGTGGTCTGCTCTTTTAAGCAGAGGTTGGGAATAGTGACCAGAGGGGATATCAAGGTACCAAGTTCGGCAGCCTTGTCATGATGGTTTCACAAATGAATGCGTATGTTCATATCCATAAAATTTTAAACATTAAATACTTGTAATTTTTGTGTAAGAATTATATTTCAATAAAACTGTTTAAAAAATGAGGAATTAGCTCATAACTGAGCAATTTTAATTGAAATTTTATATTATAAAAACAAAAATTTTAAGATATTACTGAAAGAATAGTAGTTCCCATACAAAAGAACTCAGTTCAGGTTGACAAATTACTTCAACATCATAAGTGACAAGTGGAGGAACACTTGGAAATAAAACTTTCCAAGTGCCAAATGAACTAAACATCAAACTTACTCTTTAGAGCCAGTAGAAGTCTCATTTAGTTGAAAGGGAAAATTATTCTGAAAAAGACTAGGTTTCAAAATATTTGAATTATTATTCTCTTTGAAAATTCTTATACAGGATAATCATATAATTCATCATCAAACTATGATGTGACTCTTCCCAACATAAATTATAATAAATTATAAATAATTATTAATTGACCAATTAATATTATAATAGTTCTTAGGTCTTTCCCATGCAATATCAGACTAAAGATTAGTCTACTTTGGAAATGTGTATTCCTTCAAGGAAAGAAAATTGAGATAAAGGTCTAGACGAGGAAAAGTAATATGTAAATAGTTTGGTAAAATATTGTTTGCCATAAAAGTCTAAGTCCCTAAATAATATATGATATTCCAAAATTAAAATTTCAGACAATAGTAATGCAAAAAAAATAACAGTAGAGACAAAATAAGGAAACAAGGAGGTAAAAGTGTTTTGAAGTAGCTTCATTTCACTATATCTATATTTATTTTATAAATTTAAATACTTCGTAGAGGTATCCTATGTAATAAAAGCATAGTATACAAATTGTCCCCTTGACTGAGAATTGTCTGGGAATTCAAACAGGGGCGGTGGGGGCTGGCCAGAAAGGGAAGGAGGCCATACCCCGTAGCCAGCAGCCAGCAGGGATCATACCAGTGCATGAATTTTGTGTACTGGGCCTCTAGTGTAACATAAGAATGAGTTTCAGGACTTTAGGAATACTATAAGCAAGATTAGAACAGCATGCCTGATTTTCAAAGCAATAGAAGAGTGAACCCATCCAATGAAACCAGGAAAGAAAAAAGAAAGATAAAAATAATATATTGCTCACAGAAAGGATATATGAGGGAACAATGTTATGTCATAATCATTACAATAAATTGATGTGAGATTATACTATTACATCAATAAAGAAGCCACGCATATACACAGTCACAGAGCCATTAAGTTGTCCATAAGAAACATAGTGAAGAAAACACTTACATAAAAAATGGGGGAAAACTAAGGAGTTGAAAAGTTATGCAGCAAAGCATAAAGCAAAAAAGTGGGGAAGTAATTCTATCTTCAAACAATATAAAACGATGCAGTGACATAAAGAAGAAATAAAAAATGTTATATACAATTTAAAAAGTTTACATTCATGCACCCACACACACAACCCTCATGGCTCAGATGTATCAGGCAACAACTACCAGAGCTATAAGTAAGTAATATAGATATATAATAACTAAATATCTTAACATGTTCTTAGAAAATATTAGGCAAGAGATACAAAAATGTTAAAAAATTTAATAGCTGTATCAATGAAAATTAAGTAGAAGTATATTTAGAACTTTACAACCAAGAACCAATGAGAAGAAAACACTATTTGAATACACTTAAAATACTCTCAAAACTAGTATATCCTCAAACACACAAAAAAACATTTAATATTTTAATTGAATTAAATCAATGCATTTAAAAGTTTCTGAATATAAAGCAATAAAATTCTGTCAATAAGAAAATAATTGATGAGTAGAGAACTATATTTACACATATTGTAGTTTAAAGGTTGTTTGTGGCCTGTAATTAAAAACAAAAACAAAAAACTACAAGTCAAATAGTATTTTAAGTGAAATCATTTATTCTTTAAAAAAAACACTACTATAACATAATAGTGTGCATTTTAAAACAGTATCTTCTTATTGTAAGGTATTTGTTACATTTTGTATAGTAGAAATAATTAAAAATATTTCTGAAAGAATTTAAATATAATTCATTTTTATTTTTTAATATTTTTAGTGTTTAAAGTATTACATATATTAGTACATAGATATCCTTGTTTTTTCCCCATTGACTTTCCCCAAAGTTCCCCTAACTCCTATTGCATGCCCTCATCCCACCCACCAGTGTCTTGTGTCCATTGGTGTGCTTATATGCATGCATACAAGTTCTTTGGTTGATCTATTTCCCTCCCTCTCCAACATTCCCCAGCCTTCCCACAGTAAATTGACAGTCTGTTGGGTGCTTTACTGCCTCTGTATCTATCTTTTCATTCATTAGTTATAATGTTCTTTATTTTCAATAAATGAGTGAGATCATGTGATATATTTCTTTAATTGCCTGGCTTATTTCATTTACCATAATGCTCTCCAGGTCCATCAATGCTGCTGCAAATGATAAGAATTCCTTTCTTTTTTATAGCAGTGCAGTATTCTATTTGTGTAGATGTACCTTGTTTTATGATCCAGTCATCTGCTGATCGGCATTTACGCTGTTTCCAAATCTTACTATAGTAAATTGTGCTGCTATGAACGTAGGGGTGCATATATTCTTTCTGATTGGTGTTTCTAGTTTCTTGGGATATATTCCTAGAAGTAGGATTACTGGGTAAAATGGGAGTTCCATTTTTAGTTTTTTTAGGAAACTCCATATTGTTCTCCACAGTGAATACACTAGTCTGCATTCCCACCAGCAGTGCACAAGGGTATCTTTTTCTCTACATCCTCTCTAGCACTTGCCGTTTGTTGATTTGTTGATGATTGCCATTCTGAGAGTTATGAGATGGTACCACATTGTCATTTTCATTTGCATCTCTTGGATAATTAGTGACTTTGAGAATGTTTTCATGTGTCTCTTGGACTTCTTTCTGTCCTCTTTCAAAAAGATTATATTTAGGTTTGTTGTCTATGTTTTCATTGGATCATTTATCTTCCTTTTATTAAGTTGTGTAAGTTTCCTGTGGATGTTGAAAATTAAACTTTTATAAGTGATAGCATTGGAAATATGTTCTCCCTTACAGTTGGCTTTCTTGTTGTTTTCTTGATGGTTTCTTTTGCTGTGAAAAAGCTTTTCATTTTGATGTAGTCCCAATTTTTTATTTTCTCTTTAACTTCCATTACAGTAGGAGCGATATTGGTGAAGAAATTGATTCGGCATAAGTCTGAGATTTCCCTGCCTGTGGGTTCCTCTAGTATTTTTATGGTTTTCTGTCTTATGTTTAAATCCGGTATCCATTTTGAGTTTATTTTTTGCATATGGTGTAAATTGGTGGTCTAATTTCACTTTTTGCATGTATCTGTCCAGTTTTCCCAACACCATTTATTGAAGACACTGTCTTGACTATTATTGTATGTTCATGCCTCCTTTATCAAATATTAGTTGAGCATAGTGGTTTGGGTCGATATCTGGGTTCTCTATTCTATTCCATTGACCTATATATCTGTTCTTGTGCCAGTACCAGGCAGTTTTGAGAACAGTGGCTTTGTGATACAGCTTGAAATCTGGTATTGAGATCCCACCTACTTTATTCTGATTTCTCAGGATCGCTGTGGCTATTTGGGTTCTTTTTTATTCCAGATGAATGTATGGAGAGTTCTTTCTAGGTCTGTGAAATATGCCATTGGTATGATAATGGAGAATGCATTGAATCTATGGATTACTTTGGGTAGTATGGGCATTTTAATGATTTTGATTCTACCAATCCAGGAACATGGTATGTTCTTCCATCTGCTTATGTCTTCCTTTGTCTATTTTTTTTTTCAGTGTCCTGTAGTTTTCTACGTATAGGTCATTTACCCCCTTAGTTAAATTTATTCCTAGATATCTTAATTTTTTGGTGTGATGGTAAAAGGGATTGCTTTTTTAGTCTCTTTTTCTGTAAGTTCAGTATTGGTATTTAGAAATGCCATAAATTCCTTGGTATTAATTTTGTATTCTGCTACATTGCCGAATTCATTTATTAAGTATAATAATTTTTGAAGGAGTTTTTCATTTTTTTTCTAATGTACAATGTCATGTCATCTATAAATAAGGACAGCTTTACTTCTTTTTTTCCAATTTGGATGCCTTTTATTTCTTCTTCTTGTCTAACTGCAATGGTAAATACTTCCAGTCCTATGTCTAACAGGAGTGATGAGAGTGGGCATCCCTGTTTTGTTCCTGTTCTTAGGGGAAATGGTTTTTCTTATTTGCCCATTGAGTATGATATTAGCTGTAGGTTTATCATACAAGTCTTTTATTATATTGAAGCATGATCCTTCTATTCCCACCTTGTTGAGAGTTTTTATCCAGAAATGGTGTTGAATTCTGTCAGATCCTTTTTTCTGCATCAATTGATATGACATGGTAATTTTATCTCTCAGTTTGTTTGTATGATATATCATGTTTATTGATTTGTGGATATTGTACCATCCTTGCATTCCTTGGATAAACCTACTTGGTCGTGGTGTATGATCTTTCTGATGTACTGCTGGATCCGATTTGCTAGAATTTTGTTGAGGATTTTGGCAAACATGTTCATGAGGAATGTTGGCCTGTAAATCTCTATCACTGTGTTGTCTTTATCTGGTTTTGGTATTAAGGTGATGCTGGCTCCATAGAAGGAGCTTGGAAGTATCCCTTCTTCTGGAATGTTTTGGAATAGTCTGAGAAGGATAGGTTTTAATTCTTCCTGAGCAGAGATAAACGAAATAGGGTAAAAAAAAAATTAACAACACCAAGAGCTGATTCTTTGAAAGTTTTGAAAGTATAAACAAGATTGATGAACCTCTAGCCAGGCTCACCAAGAAGCAAAAAAGGAGGACCCAAATAAACAAAATAAAAAAGGAAAGAGGTGAAATAATAAAAGACCCTACTGAAATAGAAAGTCTTATTAAAAAATACTGTGAACCACTCTATTCCAACAAACTGGACAACCTGGAGGAAATGGACATATTCCTATAAATATGATCAGTAAAACTCCCCTGTAAAGGTGTCTGGCCCTATGCTTTTGTTTGCTGGAAGTTTTTTGATGACTGCTTCAATTTATTCCATGGTTCTTAACTTATGAACATGTTTATATTCTTCCTAATTGGAATGTTATATTTTTCTAGGAATTAATTTACAACTTCAGAACATTTCACCAAAAGCCACAGAATATAATTCCATCTGGTCTAGTGAATCATTAGAATTGACGTTTCTTTTCTGATTTTTTGTTTAGAGGATTTAAGCAAATGGTGATAGTGGATGTGTCCAATGGTGATAGTGGAGTATTAAAGCCTCCTACTATGATTCTATTGCTGTCAATCTCTCCCTTGATATGCTCCAGGAGGTGTTTTTTTTTTAATGTATTTGGGTGCTCCTGTATTGGGTGTGTATATGTTTACCAGAGTTATTTCTTCTTGTTGGATTGTTCCCTTTACTACTATGAAATGGCTTTACTTATCTCTTGTAATGTGCTTCACTTTGAGATCTCATTTGTCAGATATGAGTATTGCTACCCCAGCTTTTTTTTTCAGTTCCATTCACCTGAAAAACCTTTTTCCATCTCTTCACTCTCATTCTTTGTTTGTCTTTTGTTCTGAGGTGGGTTTCTTGTAAATAGCAGATATATGGGTCATGTTTTTTTTTTTTTATCCAATCCGTTACTATATGTCTTCTGATTGGGGCATTCAATCCATTTATACTTTAAGCTATTATTGTTAGGTACTTACTTGTCACCATTTTTATTATTTATCCCTATCTTCCTTCTTTGCTTCCTATTTTTTTTCCCTTTTTTGTAGCAGTCCCTTTAGCATTTCTTACATTGCTGGTTTAGTGATAATAAATTCCCTTAGTCATTTTTGTTTGTGAAGATCCTGATTTCCCCTTCAATTTTGATTGATAGACTTGCTAGGTACACTATTCTTGGATTCAGACCGTTCCTTTGCATGACTTTGTATATTTCATTCCATTCTCTTCTGGCCTGATGAGTTTCTGTTGAGAAATCAGTCGCTACTCTGATGGGCTTTCTTTTGTAGGTAACTTTCTGTCTCTCTCTGGCTGCTTTTAAGATTCTTACTTTGTCATTGGTATTTTCCAATTTAATTATAATGTGCCTTGGCATCAGTTTTTTGGAATTCATTTTGCTTTGGACTCTGTGATCTTCTTGGATTTGTGTGGGTCTTTTCTTCCCTATATCAGAGAAGTTTTCTGTCATTATTTCTTCAAATAGGTTTGCTATTCCTTGCTCAGTTTCCTCTCCTTCTAAAATCCTATTATGTGGATTTTTGTTTGTTTGTTTGTTTGTTTCATGTTGTCCCAAAGTTTCCTTAAGCTTTCCTCCTGCTTTTAACTTATTTTTTTCTAGAAGATGCTGTACTTGGGTATTTTCTTCTACCTTGTCTTCTAGCTCACTGATATGGTCCTCTGCTTCTTCTAGTCTACTCTTGATGCTTCCTATTGAGTTCTTTATAGCAGTGATGTCATTTCTTCTTGGTTCTTCTTCATTTTCTCTTGGTTCTTATTCATATTGTCAAATTTGTCTTCCAGTATTTTCAGCCACATTATGCTCATTTATCTGGCAGGTTGCTTGCCTCTATTTCATTTACTTCATTTTCTCATGATGCATGCTTTTCTTTTATATGAGGGTTATTTCTTTGTTTCCCATTGTCTCTCCTTTCTGGGTGTCTGGTTAGGTAGTTCTCTCTGTCTTTTGTTGATTTAAAGACATAAAATACAACACATACAGGCACTATGGACAAGGCACTGAACAGAATGTATTCAAGATATTAATAACCATAAATAAAGGTGACCACTGGAGTAAGGCAAATTAGAGCATAGGAGAGAAAGAAGAAGAAAAAAGAAAGGAGTGCAAATATGAAGTTGGAAAAATGAAAAAAAAAAAAGTAAGAGGGAAAACAAAGAATGAGAAAGAAGAGGGAAACAAAAAATATATATGGGGTGAAAACTCCATTAGAACAGTCACTAATCCCAAGAAATTTCAGCAACAAGTACCTGGACATTAATACAAACTACAAATAACAACTAATATCAAGTGAGGTGAGGGAAAACAGAAGCAAAAATAAACAAAAACAAAACAAACAAAAAAGAATAAGAAAAATAATCTCACAAAAAAGCATAAAAAATGGATATAATCAACATTCTAGCAGACAATAACAAAGGACAGAGAGTAAAACAATTTTTTGGATAGTAAAGAGTGAAGTGTATATGGATTTGGGGCAGGGGATTGGAAATATATAAGTAAGGTGAAATTTTAACAGATTGTAAGAAGAAAAAGTAGGAAAAATCTAAAGAAAAAAAGGATAAGAGAAATAGGACAAAAAAGGGGAAAGTTTGGAAGAAAATGATGGCATAAAGGTAAAGTTGAGATAGAGTAAAATGATGCTAAAGGAAAGATGATAATAAAATGTACAATAATCTCAAAACAAAATGACACTTTTAAAAAAAGGTAAAGTAGTAATAGTAACAATACTGATTGAAAATAATAATATAATAATTAAAAAGTTAAAATCAAGTGAGGGAAAAGGAAAAAAATAGTTTCTTAAGTAAAATACAAAAAAATAAAAAATAAAAATAAATGTGCAGTGGTGAAGGTCATTCACTTCCTCTACTGTTCTGTTTGGTATGCCTGTTTCCTAGTCAGAACAATATTGCAGTTACCTACATTCCACTGCTCCTCAGTGTTGTAAGCCAGTCTTGAGTTTTAAGCAGGCAGTGTGTCTTAATTTTTTGTATTCCTTTATTTGTGATTACACAAGAGTCAATTTGTGATTCAACTCCTGCGTGGCAGTGTTTCTGGATTGACCTCTAGGTCTATAGGTCTCTCTAATCAGTGCTTAGATCTTGCTTTTCCTGTGGCATTCTATACTGGTTTGTGGGAGTGGGTCACCCCAGAGCTGGTTCTCTGATGGTTATCCCCACTCTGATTCCCAGGTTTCAGAAAAATAATTTTTTCCTGCAGTCTCTTATGTTGTCCCCAATTGGGTGATCCTATGTATTGAGCTTAGTAATCAGAAGAAAGGATTTAAAGAGGGAAAAGAAAAAAGAAAAAGAAAAAAATAGGTAGCATAAGTGTGCAAACTGTGAGGCTGCATGCAAGTCTGTGCAGTCCCCTCCCCACCCCACCCGCCCTTGAGTTTAAGCAGCCAGTACACTTTAAATATTTGTAGACTATTTTTTTGCATCAGATCAATATGGGTTGCTTTTTAGAGATCCCTTCTGTTAGCAGATCTGAGGACTCCCTTTCACATT
>PVJN01036579.1:0-21417 GCA_004026805.1 Lasiurus borealis | reverse complement strand
GTGCAATAAAGCTGAAGTAGGATGTGTGGTTTTTGCAAATGCTTTAACAGCTGATAAAATTTTACATTTGTAAAATTAATATATTGTACTGGTACAAAATAGTTTTAAATTATATTTTAAAAAGCTCTCAAATCTGGTGGTGTGTTTTCTTCTTCTAGCAGATTGATTTTAACAGGGAAAAAGTGATCTGGTTGATAACTAAGGATTGTATCCTCCATTCTTCGTTCTTAAGCATTTTGTGGAAGATGTAAAGAAGCATTGCATTTTTGGGACGTCTCATGAAAATATCCAGCCCATTAGTGAGAGCTTTTTAGGAGGAGGGACACTTATTGTACCTGTGTCTTTTGAGTTGTCCACTGCATTCTGCCCGCCATCACTCATTAAACAAGGAAAAACACAACCCAGCTAAAGAAGACTGTTGCTGGTTTAGAAATAAAACATTTCCCCCAGCTCTTCTACTTTGCATCAGTGAAACTGATGAATGAGCGGAGAGGCACAAATACAGCTGATTTTTACGTTTCTCCCATATAGAGCTTCTGTTACAAAAATTGCTGACTGTAGGAAATAATACTATGCCCTGTGGGAGTATATGAGGATCCACCAAAGAGCACCCCTCTGCTCTTCTGAATTTTGAAATGAGAAGTCAAGAGCATAGGCATATATGATTGCCAAAATATCTATTAATGATAAAGTGTATGTATCAGGCTATTGGACTTTCTGATAGTGAACCCTAGAAAGATACTCAGAATGCTCACAATAAATGCCTCAACTCTAAGGGACACCTTGACGGGCATCTAGATTTCTAATGAAGAAGGATGTCACAAGCATCTTGGACTGGCTTTAGAGGGCAGCGACTTGGTAACGAAGCACCGTTTAGTATCTTGTAGAAGTTTATTTTCTGGGTAGACTTTCTTATAAAGTATCGCCAACAACTCTGCACCGCTACCAACCTCCCCATCCCAGGGCATGGCCTTTACCATTAAGCCCAGTGCACAGCCGCGAGCAGCGGTACTGTCTGAAGGGAGAACAATTCCGAAGAGGCACAGGTGAGGGAGGAACAGAACCACCAGCCCAGCTCCTCCGGCTCAGCAGTTAGGTCAGACCCTGCCGAGGAGGGGAGAATGAGGAGCAGAGGAAGCCAGGGGATGAAGGATGTCCTTCTACAGCAGTGGTTCTCAACCTTTCTAATGGCGCGACCCTTTAATACAGTTCCTCATGTTGTGGTGACCCCCAACAGTAAAATTATTTTCATTGCTACTTCATAACTGTCATTTTGCTACTGTTATGAATCATAATGTAAGCATCTGTGTTTTCCGATGGTCTTAGGTTCTATAGCAATGGTTCTCAATCTGTGGGTCGCCTAAGACCATCAGAAAACAGGCATTTACATTATGATTCATTAACAGTAGCAAAATGACAGTTATGAAGTAGCAACAAAAATTTATGGTTGGGGGTCACAGCATTAGAAAGGTTGGTAATAGAGGTAAGTTTCTCTTTCACCCCACCCCATATATTCATAATAAAAAATTGCTCTAATTTTTTTAAAAATATATTTTATTGATTTTTTACAGAGAAGAAGGGAGAGGGATAGAGGGTTAGAAACATCGATGAGAGACATCAATCAGCCACTTCCTGCACGCCCCCTACTGGGGATGTGCCCGCAACTAGGATACATGCCCTTGACCAGAATCGAACCCGGGACCTTTCAGTCCACAGGCCTACGCTCTATCCACTGAGCCAAACCGGTTTGGGCAGCTCTAATTTTTTTGATTATTCCGTACACAATTTTAAAAACTGGTTGTATTCATTAGAAGAAAGTAGTGAAAAGAAGTCTTTGAGGTCTTCATATTACCTGGAAGCAAAATTTGTAATTATGGAGCCTAAAAAGTAGAAATAGGATCAGACTGAGGTTAATAATGTGTCATCCATCCCCTTTAGGCTGATACTCTTCAGACCAACCCTCAGTGTTTATTGGAGTCTAAGAACTGCTCAAGGAAGGCTTACCAGGGGCAGCCTTTGGCATTTTCCATAATGTTCTGAGCTGTTCTGCTCTGCCCCCCTAACTAGAATTCTCCTTTCAGCCAAGTAAAAACCCCAAAGAAAAGGGAGCAGCTACTTTGGAATATGGAAAATCATAATGGCAAGAGGTAGTAATTAAGGTGGCTTCTCCCCCACAACCCCAGCATATTAAAACAGTTTTTAGATTTGACTAAACATTTTTTTTTTCTGGCAGAAAAAGGTGAGAGCGTGTAGAGGGTGGTGGTTGGTGGCAGGGACTGAAATCAATGACTCTACTTGAGTCTTAAGGCTCTTGGTGGTGGTGTGCTATTTACCTTCTCCTTTGGGTGTATCAGTGCTGGGAGTACAAATTAAGGTGGAGGTTGGAAGAGCATAAATAGTGTTAGTAATGTCACAGGTAAAGAGATGAAAAATGACCTTAAAGAGAAAAAAAAGCCAGCAGAAGGTTTTCATTGATATTTGGAGAAACAGCTTTAAGAAAGTAAACAGAAGATGCTCAGGAGGTGAGAACACTGCATCATGAAAAGTCCATTGTATTTTATGGAAATTTATGCCTGGGATTCTTCATGGGGGCATATTTTTGTTGTTTTTTGAAAAAAAGAAATTGCAACAGTGACAAATTTGGAGATTTTCTTTTTTTGTTAGAACAACTCAGCAAAATAAAATTCCTATTGTGGACAACATTGTTTCACACATACCTCAAACAGGCCAATAAAATAAATAAACAGCAATTTCATAGACAAAAAAAGGGAAAAAAGAAATCTTTATCTTTGGCCTTTTTAACCATCTCATACCATCTCAAACCATAGTACAGCTAAGTACACAACCAAAGTTACTGGAATGCTCAGAATAAGATTATTTTTTTGTTTTGCTTTTTTTTTTTTCCTCTTTTGTGGTCATAATGAGCATGGTCAAACCACAAGTAAAGTCAGAAGCAGGACAAAGGCTGGTTTGGTCATCCCAAGATCATTAAAAATACTGACCCCTAACAATATGTACAAAAATATAAAATGTAAAAAAAAAAAATACAAATTTCCCTTTTTAAAGTACTTTGAAGGAAAAAAAGAAGGGCCTTGGAAGTTTTGGTTCTTTTTTTCTCCCCTGTTGCAAATTCACGTTGTGGCTTTGTTTGGGTGGCGAAGAGCGCGTGTCATCTGCAGATGGCGCTGCCCGAGGTGGGTGGGTGGGCAGCGGGCTGGAGTCTCTACTCCAAGGTGACCACGTTTAGATTCTGAGACAGGAAGTGGAGGGTGAATAGGTCTCGGAGGCCTTTAACTTTTCCCTTTTTTTGCGGTCTAGTCATCCTCATTGGTCTTCTGCTTCTTGGTGTCAATGTTGTCGTCGTCATCTTCAGCGGCCCATTTGCCTGTACCTACCTCAGCCTCCTCATCTTCATCTCCACCCTCTTCCTCACCATCACCTTCCTCTTCCTCCTCTCCTCCTTCTTCCTCTTCATCTACCTCATTGTCCGCCTCCTGCTCCCCATTTGTATTAGCATTTCCATTCACAGGTGCATCTCTTCCATTTTCTGCCTCCTCCACAACTTCCTTCTCCTTTAAGTCCTTGGACGGCTGTGTCTGACATGGTGAGGCACACTGGATCCTATGCAGAGGATTTTTTTTTTTTAAGTGAGAGTTAAAGGAGTCTGGCGAAGAAGCTGCCGGAGTCTGCGGTGGAGATGGTTGCAGTGAGCAGAGAAGAAGCCACAGGAACAATGCAAAGATGGCTTTTCAGAGCAGCCAGTGGGGCTGGAGATTTTCTTTGAGTTTATTAAAGAGCAGTATAATTTCAACAGAGAAAAGCAAGGAAAGCAAGTTAACTTTCCTGCTCCCTCTTATTATTGGTAAGTCCAATATAATCTTGGCAGTTAGTTAAAAAAGATGAGAAATGTGTAATTTGTGTGTGTGATTTTAATCTGAGCTAAACCAAAGGTTGGCAGTTTTAGTTTATCTAGGTTTAAAGTTCTTCAAAAGAAATCCCTGGGACAACTTGGACCTTAATAAAATAATGCACATGTTCACTTACATGCACTTTTTCATTACATGTTACGCTGGTTCTTGGACTCTTCCTAAAATTCACTTGTTCTCTGTTAACCTCCCATTTTCTACAGTTAATAGATGGACATCTAATTTATGCTTTAAAATCTGTAAGGACAGAGATCTGCTTTTTTGTGCAATAGGCTGTCCAACAACAGAATAGGCAAAGGCTATAAGAAAGTCCTTGGGTTTGGTTGCTGTTGGCTGTTTCAGAGTTGGATAGAGTCCACACTTGGTTTATAATAAAATTGTAATCAAGCTCTAACTTAATCTTTTTTCCACAGACTGCTTTTAATAAGTGTGCCAGCACTGCTCCTCTCTATTTTTAACAATTATAAGATACTAGAGGCCCCAGTGCATGGAAATTCATGCACTGGATTAGAGGAAAGGTGGGTCCCTCAGCCTGGCCTGCTCCCTCTCACAGTCTGGGAGGCCTCAGGGGCAGGAGGCAGCCTGGTGATCAGGGAAAGGCAATGCCCCATCACACCTCTGCTGCTGCCACTGCTGGCGGCGCAAGCCTTGGCTGGCCCCGGTTATCTGAGCCTCAGGCAGCCCTGGGTGCTGGGCAGCTGCCATCCAAGGCTTGCCTTCACCTGGGGCCGGCTGTAGAGGGCTGAAGGGACTGGGTGCTGTCATCTTGTGGCTGTGAGTGCCACCATTTTTGAGGGCGTGACTGTCAATTAGCATATTCCCTCCTTATTGGCTATGGGTGCTGCCATCTTTGAGGGTGGGGCAATTAGCATATTCCCTCTTTAATGGCTGTGAGTGCGACCATCTTTGCAATGATGTGAGGGTTAGTTAGCATATTCCTTCTTTATTAGATGGGAAACACAGCAAGAAAGGTATACAAAAGAGAAAAATTGACCAATAAAAACTGATCCAGATCTGAATAAGATAATAGAATTAGCAGGCAAGGAAATTAAAACAGCATTTATAAACTTAAGTATGTTCAAAGCTATAAAAAAGACATGAGTATAATGTGGAGGAAAACAGACAATAGTGTGGCAAAAGTAGGTTTACAGTTGTGAGTACATAAAACACTGTGTCCTTATATTTGTATTATAGCTCTAAGCCTACTTCTGCCCACCCCATATATTAAAAAGAACCAAATGGGAGTTTCCAGAGGTAAAAAATTCACTGGATGACATAGCAGAAGGAAACATAAGTAAATGATATGGTAATAGTAGCTATCCAGAATGCACCGCAAAATTAGAAAATATCTTTCATTAAATCAGTGGTTCTCAACCTATGGGTCGCGACCCCTTTGGGGGTCAAACGAGCCTTTCACAGAGGTCGCCTAAAACCATCGGAAAATGTAGTAATGTAGTTTACTGTTGTTATATGAAGACTGTTACCCATGCTACACCATGCTTCAAGCCAAATTTCATTTATTTGTCATTAGAAATAAATATTTCACAATATCTAATTGTGATTATCACTATGCTTTAATTATGTTCAATTTGTAACAATGAAAATACATCCCGCATATCAGATATTTACATTACGACTCATAACAGTAGCAAAATTACAGTTACGAAGTAGCAACGAAAATAATTTTATGGTTGGGGGTCACCACAACATGAGGAGCTGCATTAAAGGGTAGTGGCATTAGGAAGGTTGAGAACCACTGCATTAAATGGTGAAAATAATATATCAGCATTTGTGGGATACAGCTTATACAGTGCTTAAGGAGAAACATAGCATTAAAATACTCATTAAAATAAGAGATGTCTGAATTCAGCCTATCTTAAAAAAATAGAAAAACAGTAAATTAAACCAAAAATAGAAGGAAGAATAGGAAGGAGTACAAATTAATGAAACATGAATGAACAGAAAGACAACTCACTGTAATGACCAGTTCTTTAAAATAAACTTCTAGTTAGGCTTACCAAGAAAAAAAGAGAAAGCACAAATTACCAATATCAGGAATGAGAGAGGATATAACTAGAGCTCTTGTATATAAGATATTAAAAGGATAAACAACATGCCAACTCAATTGATAGATGAGTAATACCTGTGTGATAGATTAGCAAAACTGACTAAATAAGAAATGTAAAACCTAAACATCCCCATATTAAACTAAATTTATAATGAAAAACTTTTTTCAAACAAAACTCAAAGTACAAATAGCTTCTCTAATTTGTTGAATATTTAAGGAAAAAGTATCCTACTCAAACACAGAAAATAGAGTATTTTTTCAGAAGACATTTTATGAGGCTAGTATAATAAATACCCTAACTCTAAAGCCAGAAAAAAATAAAATTATAAACCAATAACTGGAGTAACCCACGTAAATAAAGAATGGTATCTAGGATATATAAAAAACTATACTAGAAAAAGATGTTCTAGTAGGAAAGTGGGTCAAAGCAATTCATAGGAAGAATGCCCAACTAACACATGAATTCTCACAAAATAAAATCTTTTAAAGTAATTAAAACAAACTATTTCACACTTAATAGTCTGGCTAATTTTTTAATGTTCAGTAACACCATGTGATAGTGATGGGGAAACTGGAAACTTAAACTGCTATTAGGAGAGGAATACACTTCTGGTTTCAGGAGAATGGGTACAACCACTTTAGAGAGCAGTGTCACTTCAAGGTATCAACTCCCTGGAAACTTACACGTGTACAAGGATGTAGAACATTTATTGAAGCAATAATGTGGAGTAATGAAAAAATGGAAGCCAATTATATCTCAAAAGAAGGATGTCTGATTTATTTATATAACAAAATACTGTACAACGATGAAAATAATCTACATTTGTCAACATGGATAAATCTCAAACACACAGTTGAGTTACAAGTCAGAAAGAGGTATATACAATATAACATTCATGTAAAATGTTAAAACAATCCTTAATTGTCTATGGGTAAACACTACAGCAAGAATGCAGAAATAGTAAAAGAACAAAAACACTGAATTTAGAATAATGGGTTTAAAGATGCAGGGAAGGATCAGAACTAGATCAGAAAATGTCAACAGAGAAAGATCTATGAAAGTAAAGGCAGCACATATTTAGAGTAGGAGTTGGCAAACTTTCTTGGTAAAAAACTGGAAAATAAATATTTTAGGTTGCAGGCCAAAAAGGTGAAATCAAAGATTTTATGTACTTTATTAGGGTTCAAATTTAGTGTTTTTATCACCAAAATCAATAGCCAGGATTTCATTTTTTTCCCCACCAATCACTTAAAATACATTTTTTTAGCTTGCAGATCATACAAAAGCAGACAGAGGGCAGTATTTGGCCCAAAGGCTATCGTTTGCCCACTGCTGGCCCAGGGCAGCATTGCCCTATAGAACTTTCTGTGGTGATGGAAATCTGTCTGCACTGTCCCCAATAAGTGGCTACTGAGCATTTGAAATGTGGCTACCATGACTAAAAAATTAAATTTTAAATTGGATTTAATCTTAATTACATTAAGATGGCCATTCAAGAGTTTTCATGAATTTAAAGAAGAGGTATAAGGAGACTAGTTGAACAAATAAAGGGGAGAGGGAAGAAGACATTGTGATGGGAAATAGGACATACAAATCAGTAGGCACTGGTGTTTGAGAACAGGGATATTAATTTAAAAGTAGAAGGAAGCGCATAGCTTTAGAGGTCAGAAATAAAAGAATTTTGGCTGATGAAAAGGATTTGGGTATGCCTGATACAGAATGCAGAGAGGTATGGAGATAGTCAAGAAAATTGGAGGTCAGGATTGGAAGAATCCTCCACTAAAATAAAATTTGTTGATCAATCCACAATGAAAAGTTGAGGGAAATGTTGATTATGGTGAGGGAGCTAAGAATTTCATGATAGAGGCTACAGAAAAAAGACAAAAGTGGGAAGTGTCCAAGAAGGATGAGAACAGTGAAGCTAGAAAGGAAGATGACCACATGCATACTCTGATATTTAAAGAAGAAAAACAGCCCTAGCTGGTTTGGCTCAGAGGACAGAATGGGAGCCCTAGGCCTGGGTTCCACTCTGGTCAAGAGAGCGTACTTCAATTGCAGGCTTGATCGCACATACAGGAGGCAACCAATTGATGTCTCTCACATCAATATTTCTCCCTCTCCCTTCCACTCTCTAAAAATCAATAGAAAAATATCCTCGGGTGAGGATTAACCACAGCCCCCTCCTCGCCCCCCAAAAAAAGAAAAAAAAAATCTTACAAAAAAGAAAAATACAAACACTATATTATACAAATTTTATTGCTCTTTAAAAATTGATAATCTACAATACTTTAAAGTTTAAAGAGGTATATACAAGCAGTGGCTTCAAACTTTCAGAACTGAACTAATTTCCTCTCATTGGTTAATAAAAAATATAAACAAATCTTGGCATTCAGACATTTTACATTTGAATTGACTAAATAAGTAACTATCCTGAAAGTCCATGACATAATAATTTGTGATTTTGTTGAGGTATACTTTGAACAATATATACCCAGAGCTTAGCTTGGGGTTCAATTAGTTACTTAATTAGTCCCTCACCCTACTACCAATTTTCTCTGAAGCCATGTACTTCTATTTTTAAATTAATGTCATAAGCTCATGCACATTTTATCTGAAAAATTAAATACAACAATGGTATAAAGGAACACAAACAATAGAGTATACCCTACTATGAATATCAAAGATTAGTTTTATTCAATTATGTAAGGAGTTTCAAAAGATCCTGAGCCTGTTTTCAAAAGTCATTCTAGTAAGCCCTATTAAAGGGAAAAGTAAAAGGGCCAGAAGCTTATAATTACAATATCTTATTTGAATCATCATCATGAATTCCCAAAATGTTGGCATAGGATACATTTTTGACTAAAATTAGGGGTGTTAGGCAGTATAAGAAATCTAACTATAATAGTGCTTCAGTCCAGTTATTTATATTTAAAATAAAAAAATAAACCAAATCTATTAGGAAAAAGATCACATTTGAAGTACAGTTTTTAAAAAACATTTGTGATCTAGAGTCCCATCAAGAGAATATTCTATGGCACAGTCCACCCCTCTTGTGTGCTGCTATCTTATAGATTCTCTCTTGGAGCAATAGAAAGGGCTGCAGGATGAATTTATTTATTTTTTTCTATTTTCTTTGGGATGTATTTAAACCACATCCAACAAATGCTTCACTGCATTTGTTTCATACTTTTTTTTTTTTTGGAACTGCGTCTGGAATCCTTTTTTTGCTTAAAAACAGGCGAATTCAAGAAACACATATCTGTAAAAGGGTCTCCTCTTCTTAGTTTCCTATAAAGATTAAAAAGAGTTCTTTAGCAACTCAAGTCTAACTTATTCTTCATGAAAAATTGTAAAATAGGCCAGTGTTAACATTCCATTTTAGTTTTTTTTAATCAAAATTTTATATATCAAGATTCACTCATGTACAAAGCTCCATTACCTTATTTCCCCTGCCCCCCGACTGTATCATTAAAAGTGAGTTCCCACACATTAAATACTTACGAAGCGAGTGTGGGTTCCTTATAGTTCACACTGACTGTGCACCTACGCTTAGGCAGAGATCCTACTGGGCTTTCCTTCTTCTGTTGTGGAGAAAGAGAAAGTTTTTTCACTTTCACTTCGGTATACAAGGAGACATTGGTGATATCCTTCAGGCTAACATGAGGTGACTGGTGAATTTCAGGTATTGCACCTACAAAAAGAACTTTTACTGAATACGAGTCCAAAAAACCCAACAAAACCACACACACACGCGCGCGAAATAAAATTGTATGCAATTACATATCTGAAATACATACAGAATCCAGCATTTTATAATACGGATTTTTTAAGCCTGTTTATCAGGTTTTCATCCCAGATGACATAAAAATGCTAAGTATTGTAGATGTGAAGAATTGATATGATAGTTTACTAAAAGTTAAAATTCTTGAAAATTAACTATGGAATTTCATTTTAATCACACCTTGCTCTTTAGAGTCATCAAGGCCTCTATCTCTTTCAGTCCCAAAGCTTATCATAAAGTGGCTTTCTATATTCTTATAAAGCCACTTAAACTCATTCTCAAGTAAGCGAGAACTCAAAATCATAGCCTCTGTGTAAACCAGGAGAAATGGAGTTTCCTTTAGTAAAGCTGGTAGTTAGAGAGTTACCCAGTGTTTTTCCTATCATAAGTACCAAATTATTCTACTTTGGAACTATATATTGGGGGACAGATACCCAGCACACAGCAAGACAATCTCTTTAAATAGCTTTAAAAAGCAAATCATTTCCCAAGAAAGACTAACTATACTGTGACTGTAAAATAACTTTACACTTAGTAATCCTGTTCTCTCCAGGGTTATCTGGGTTTCAAATATTCTCCTTTTTTGTCCCCACATGAGCATACTGTACTATTGTAATTATTCTAATTTTCAGTTTGGAAAATATGGTTAAGTGAAAACATCAGAACAACTGTTATATTCTGGAAAGTTTAATGTATACACAAATCTCCCAGGGAATTTTTAAAAAAGATGCAGATTCTGATTCAAGATAAAGAAGTGTCGCCTAAGATTCTGCAATTGTAAGACATTTTCAGGTAAGGTCCAGGGACCACACCCTGAGTAACACTATTTAGAATATACATGTTTTCTTTTAAAAACTTAGGGAAAATTTCAAATGTACACAAAGATGGAGACAATAGTATAATGAAGCAATAGTTACCCAGCTTCAGTAATTATCAACATTTTGCCAAAATTGTTTGACTCTAGCATCATTATACCATATTTTAAAAAAAGATATTCGTATGCTATCCCACCTAACTGGTTGGCCTCGGGAAGTCATTGAACTCTTTTAGGCATTGGTTTCTTTACAAACAAACAAGCATGATTACACCTTTACTTCACAGTTGTTCTTAGGATCAAATTCGAGAATGATAAAACCTGACTGTGTATGTTATTTTTTCCAAACTTACTAAAATTCCCAGATGAGAATCTTTGTGGGTAGGTACAGACTATATCCTCAACCTTTGAATCATGCTGACTAAAGATCTAACAAAAGCAAGATCTTCTAAGCCAGTTTTTAGATGCCTTACAAGTATCTTACAAAAGAATACTATGCTCGTCAATTGAGAAAAGAGTTTTTTGGCCTTTTAGGCCATATTCACTCAATAACTAGAAAATTATTTAAAATCACAGTTCCCGTCAAATTGAATATAAAGCAAAGCCATTAAAATGACAGGTCACTGGATTTGATTTCATTTTCAAGGGGTGTTTCGGTTGAGTTTGTGACAGATATTTTAATTCAACTTAATTCCACAAAAGTTTTTCCTTGCCTTAAAAAGCTTCATTTTCCAAAAGTAAAAATGCTTCCTCCACAATAAGAAGTACTTGTTCTTTTAAAAATTTTTAACTGAATTTATTGGGGTGACATTGGTTAATAAAATTATACAGGTTTCAAGTGTATAATTTTATGATACATCATCTTTATATTATATTGTGTGTTCACCACCCTAAGTCAAGTCTCCTTTGGTCACCATTTATTCCCTATTTTACCTTCTTCTACTTCCCCCCCATATTTGTTCTTAAAGAGGACCTAAATTACCTTAAAGCAGTTCAGAGCAATATCACTGTGATTTCCACCCCTAGACCCTTCATTATTTGATCAGACTGTTATTTCTCCCAAAGAGACAGATGGCAAGTCTCTAACTCCCCCAGAGAAACAGATGGTAAGTATAGTATGTAAGCATCAGGAGTGATCATTTATCATAAACATTAAAAATGCAGGCAAACAAGTAGATCACTTACTGGTAGGAGTTTTTGTTGGCTGAGAATTCTCCATCTCTTTTTCATCCCTACACCTTAGTGCTCTTTTAGATGGAGGCCTGGTGACTGGACTCCTATCTGATTGGCTGGTGAGACTTGGACTGTCCTTGCAAGTGGGCAAATAGAGGTCATCAGAATCATCTTCTGAACTACTTGGTTCATAGCTGCTCACTTCGGATACATTGGCATCCTCTTCTCTTTTAGAATCATCGCTCATTTTTTGTCGGAAAGGAGTAGGATGAACACCTTCTTCCAAATTAAAATTGTAAGCATCATTGGAAGTGATAAAATCATTTTTTTTGGAAACAGGTTTTTTATTTTTACTTAAGCTTCCTTTATACTTATATACACATTTTGATCTTCTCCTTCTATTAGCTTTTCTTTTTTCTCTTTTTCTTTTTTGGGCACCTCTATGCTTATTTTCAGTTTGCTCACATTTATCCTCTAAAATATTTTCTTTGGTTTTAGCAGATCCTCCAGGGTCAGTCAGCTCTGGTAATATGTTAATTTGATCCTTGTTCCACTGACAAATACTTTGTTCTACATTTCCAGGTATGTGCATGTTTACTAGTGGGTCTACAAATCTAATTGTTTCTAGTCCAGAAGACTGCTCTGACATATGACTGACTTCAAAATTATCCAAGGTATTGAACTGGCATAAATTGTTAAAATGTTTCTTTAAATTACGACGGAGAGATACAGTTCTGGGTAAGATATTATCAGTAGATGTATCTTCACCTGAATCCAAATCAAATCCCAGCCTGTCTTGAGGAATAGTAGGTAGTTGCTCTGAGAATTTAAAAGACAGATGAGAAAAAGTTTTACTTTATGGAAATTTTAATTTCAAGGACCTTAGAATTCAAAGTTAAAAATGGAATAAGTGAAGTCATTCTGTAGTTTCTCCACATTTACTATCTATAATAATAAAAACATAATATGCTAATTAGACCAGACAACCAAATGATCTTCTGGACAAAGCTGGGCTGCAAGGGCCAAGCCCCTTGCACTAATTTCGTGCATTGGGCCTCTAATCCTATATAACAAAGAGGTAATATGCAAATTGACCATCATGCTCTCAGAATATGCCTACATCAGCCTACATCATGCAGCCTACAACCAGGTCGGCAGGGAGGTTAGTGAGGGATGACCAAACGACTGAATAAGCAGGTTATGTGGGGCGACCAGGCCGGCAGCAGGCAGCAGTTAGGGGTGACCAGAAAGACAGGCAGGTGAGCAATTAGGAGCCAGCATCCAAGGTTATAAGAGGGATGTCCGACTGCCAAGTTTATGGCCATGCTCTAAACCAGCAGTCGGATATCCCCGAGGGCTCCCGGATTGGAGAGGGTGCAGGCTGGGCTGAGGGGCCCAGCCCCCATGCACAAATTTCATGAACTGGGCCTCTACTAAGTAAATAAAAATGTAGAGAACTTAATATTACCATCCATTTATTTGGTAGTGATCAATTAATAGCTTATATCTCACCTGTAGTAGAATCTTATATAATCTTCAAAAATATTCTAACTTGGGGTTTTATGTGGCCTTCATTTAAAGAATAACTAATAGTTTACATATATCTATGTGAATAGGATTGAGAGAAAAGGAATCTCATATTCCAAAGTAGGACAAATACACCAAGAAAGTGAAAACTAACTTATTATTTAAAAAACGAGAAAAATTGGAATAATTGGAAAGCCTTTCAGGTAGGAAATATAATCTGTATTTTAAAGTGGAAAAATTTAGAGCTGCTTATTCAAATGCTTTCCCTTCTTCAGAGAGTTTAGTTCAGTAGAGCATAGGGACACATTGATTTAAAGGTAGAAAGAAGGGCATGGCTTTGGAGGTTAGCTGTGAGTTTAAAGCTTGATTCTGACCATCTGTGTTATTTCTTTGAGTCTATACAATATGGGATTGAGTGCACCTGTATTGCAAGGTTGTTGTTAGGGTTAATTGAAACAATATATGTAAAATGCCTAACACAGATCTTAACATGTTGTCAGATTCAGGAAATTGCAGCCCTAGTTATAGCTAATGTTTCTAATTACAGATTTGGCAAAATAAATGGATATATTTTAAAACTTTGTAAAATAAACAGATATGCTTTAAGCAGAAGAATATCAGATAAAAAGATTAAAAAGTTAAAAAGAAAAATTAGAGAAATTTAATTGTTACTTTTTCTCAAAGACCTCATCTTATCCTTCACATCGTATTTTCAGATTTTCACTTGAATTACCTTCTATTTGGAATGATTCCCCTTGTTCTGGAAGGTGATCTTCCTGAAGAGGAGCTTGCCTTAGAAAGACCATTGAAAAATAGAAATTTAATTAACAATTATGAAATAAAAATAAATTTAAGATTTTTCTGGAAATTAAAATATTATATTTTCTTTAGTATTATTTCATAATTGCATTCTATGTCAGTACATCTATTCTACATCAAAGGAAACCAAACAACATTTGTACTGATTACATGGAGGCTGATTTGTTATGACTGAAATTCAATTTTTACTGGATTAACTAACATATCAAATTGGACAGTTCTTCCTTAAAACGTAACTCATAATTTCATTTACCAGGAGAAACAGCCATTCAGAATTGACTTATAAAATATACCAAAGAAATGCGATTTGATTATTCAACTCTTTAGGAGCTGCTTTATCATTAGCTGAGATTTTTGGTAGTACTGGCTTTTATGATGCTTACTACTGATTACTCTGAAGTTAACACTGTTCATTAAAAAAAAAAAAATCTTGTCCCTCTTTGGTGCATGGAAAAAGAATTTTCTTTATGTTCTAATACTATTACTGTTGTTTCATTTTAATTATAACTTTGTGTTTTATTTACTGTAGGGAATTTTTTCACCTCTAGGCATCAAAATTTAAATACAGGTTAAATTTGTACCTAACAGAGTCATGGTAACAAACTAGTAACAATTTAAAAAATCTTAAATTACCTTATTTAAGACAATCTTAAATTATCTCATTTTACTTTTTGCCCATTGCATGAATATTTTGTAAAATGTTAAAGTTCAGCAGTTTTAGAATTATTAAAATTAATATGGGGATAGAAATCATATTAGTGATGATCTCTATTAAGACTGGGGCACAAACTCAAAAGGGATATGAGGAAATAAATGGCTTGTGACAGTAGTTCCCACTTGAGGATAATTATGACCGCCCTAGGTGATGTTTGGCAATGTTTGTAGACATTTTTGGTTTTCATAACTCCCAGAGAGGAATGCTATTGGCATTTAGTGGGTAGAGGCCAAGGATGTTGCTAAATACCTAAGAATGCTTATGACAGCTCTCTAAAACAAAGAATGACCTGGCCCAAATGTCTACAGTTTCCCAGCCTGAGAAACTCGAGGCTGGAGTTATGGCCATGCTTTATATCATTTTTCTTTTTTTAATCCTCACCCGAGGATATTTTTCCATTGATTTTTAGAAAGAGTGGGAGAGAGGAAAGACAGAAATATCAATGTGAGAGACACACATGGATTGGTTTCTTCTTGCATGAGTCCCAACCAGGAGTTTGGCCAGGGAGGAGCCTGCAACTAAGGTACATGCCCTTGACTGGAATCGAATCTGGGACCCTTCGGTCTGCAGGCCGACACTCTATCCAACTAAGCCAAACCAGCTAGGACTGTATCTTAATTGAGATTTTGGTTTGACTGTATATAAGTCAAACTCATCGAACTATATAATTACCAACTATCCATTTTACTGTAATTATATCTCAATAATTCATAAACAAACAAAGTATACTTGATCCAAGAGAAGGGCAAGAGGGTATATGGGATCTGATTGTATTTAGGAATAAGTTGGTTTAGCAACGCAATGTGACAGTGGTATTAAATATGTTTTATTATATTACTTTTCTAAAACAGACTTATCTGTAGCAAAATATTATCATTTGAATAACCAATCCTTCTTATAATAAAAACTTAGCATAAGAAAAATACAACTGAAGGGAATAATTTAAAAATGCCAGAAAAGCTTCTTATTTTAGACATCAAAAAAGTAACTATAAGAAAGATTTGGTTTAGCTATTTATAACAGAATTTTAACATATCCACTTTTTTTTTTAACTAGATGCTCAGTAGAGAGAACAGGAGGCTCAAAATAGGACTCAATATGATGCAAATTTCCTTCCATAAATGGATTAAAGAATTACATCTCTTTCGATATCAATAAGCAGAACAATGAACTTGATACTAACGGTAAATCCTTCACAAATAAATCCCCAGAGTTGTCATCATTGGAGTTAATTCCAGAAGAACTTACTTCATGGTTCTGTGAATGTATTAAAAGAAAGAAAACATTAGTAAAACTGAAATAGTCATCAAAAAGCATTAATTTATTAAAAAATAAACACTTATTGTCCTAGCTGGTTTGGCTCAGTGGATAGAACGTCAACCTGTGAAGTGAAGGGTCCCAGGTTTGATTCTGGTCAACAGCATATGCCCTGACTGCAGGCTCGATCCCCAAAGGGGGATGTGTAGGAGGTAGCCCATCAATGATTCTCTCATTGATGTTTCTATCTCTCCCTCTCCCTTTCTCCTATTAAAAGTTTTAAAGTTATTATCAATATACTTAATGTTCTAAACCAGTTTATTACTGGATAAATAAGAATACCTATAGAGTGATAAAATTAAAAAACAAATTATTAAAAAGATCCATTATAAAATGCAGGGAACAAAAGGCTATTAGAAATTAATTTCTGTTTAATTAAAGCATCTTATTAAAGCATTTTAAGCTTCTCCATCACTGTTAAAAGGAGTTGCTAAGCATGGATGCACGAGTGTAGAGTGATGGTTGAGAACGAGTGACATATGCAACTATCATATGGCAGAAAACAAGCTGATGTTTTAAATGCTAAGAACACTTTTACCCAGCAACTAACAGTATGTTTTAATAAATTGTGACTATCCTGTGGATACTTATTTTACACTATTCTGTGTGATTTTATTAAAACTTTGGAAAGGGAAGAGGAAGATTCAAAGGTCACTGATGAATTTTCTTTCTCACTATTTGACAGAACAAGGAAAAGAAAAAAATTAGAAAAGATTGCATTTTTGAAGGAAAAAAAAAATTTTTTTTTAATTGATTTTTACAGAGAGGAAGGGAGAGGAATGGAGAGTCAGAAACATCCATGAGAGAGAGACATCAATCAGCCGCCTCCTGCACGTCCCCCACTGGGGATGTGCCCACAACCAGAATACATGCCCTTGACCAGAATTGAACCCGGGACCTTTCAGTCCGCAGGCTGACACTCTATCCACTGAGCCAAACCGGTTTTGGCAGGAAAAATTTTCAATTAAATAACCCAACCCTCACATAAAGGTAAATAAGCCATATTTTATCTTTTTGGAGAAAATTCTCTACAACACTGGATAGGAATATAATATATACATACATTCTATATATCACACATAGAAAAAATGTGGAATCACCTTAGTTGCAGAGAAGCAAGAACTCTTTCACTGACTCCTGTCAAACAGAGAGGTGACTTTAATTCCTTTCTCAGGTCCATATCCCTACTCTAATCACTACGGTCCGGCTTTCTTCTCTGGTCTCCTGTTAAGAAACGGCCACCAGGGAAGAAAGTAAATTGTTAACACCGGACACTCAACACTGCTTTTCTCTTTCTCTGCCCCACCCATTTCCCTGGCTGTGGTTTCTGGGAAAGAAAGAAAGAAACTGGCTCATCATTACTCTTCTCAGGATTAACCTTCAAGGATATACAAAGAATATTCCAAACCAATGTCTGTTATATTCTGGCTGATCCTTTTATAGATCCTTGGACACAAACAGAATCCAATTAAAAATGTAGACAGAAAAATGTTCAGGATATTTTTTGTTTGGAAATTAATGAATAATCTTTAGTTAGCCAACTAGTAGATAAAAATGATTATCTAGATTACAGTGGTTCTTAACCTTCCTAATGCCACGTCCCTTTAATGCAGTTCCTCATGTTGTGGTGACGAAAATAATTTTATGGTTGGGGGTCACCACAATATGAGGAACTGCATTAAAGGGACATGGCATTAGGAAGGTTGAGAACCACTGATCTAGAAGCACATAAATGCTCCCCATCCCCAAATTATCATAGATTTTATAAAACCCCACTAGATATAGCAAAACTACATAGAAAAGTTAAGATTTACAGTACTGATTCAGTTATCAGTAATTAATTTGAATAGCTTAAGTGATTTAAACTACTAATTCATAGCTTTACCATTTTCCTAAGAGATTCCGCCTTTGTAATGAAAATACCTGAGCAGGTTCTTCTGTTTGTTGTGAAGCAAGTTTTTCTTTCAATGCATATAACTGATATGTGAGGAAGTAACATTCTTTTCTCAGCTGTAGGATGATGTCTTGGGCTTCTTTCACTTTGGATTTTTCGTTTTCCAAAGCTAAAACTAACATCTTGTTGTTGTCTTGGTAGTTTTTTAGCAGTGTAGAAGTGTTGGCTAAAAAAGGATAAGTTATTTTTATTAGTTATTAAATTTAAACTTAAAAAATGATGCAAAAGAACAGCATGAAAAGCTTACTGATTATTTGGCACGGTGCAACCACAAAAGACTTCCGTTTGCCAATCTCTGCCAAGTTTTTATTCCTTTTCTCTTTCATTCGTTTCTTTATTTCTTCAAGACTATCTTGAAAGGACTTTTTGAGGTTCCTTTCTTTGGCCATCTTCTGCCTAGGAATTTAAAACAATAAAAAATATTTCACTTTTAAAATATATATTATCATCAAATACAAAGCAAGCTTGAAAGCAGAGGCTATTCATAAAGAATGATTAAACAGAGACTTAGCCCAAACTGGTTTGGCTCAGTGGATAGAGTGTTGGTCTGCGGACTGAAGGGTCCCAGGTTCGATTCCGGTCAAGGGCATGTACCTTGGTTGCGGGCACATCCCCATTAGGGGGCATGCCAGAGGCAGCTGATCGATGTCTCTCTCTCTCATCGATGTTTCTGACTCTCTATCCCTCTCCCTTCCTCTCTGTAGAAAATCAATAAAATATATTAAAAACAAAACAAACAAACAAACAAAAAACCCAGAGACTTAGTAACTGAAGCATTAGCTCAAAGTACATAGCTAACCTGCTAATAACCTAGATTTTGCAGCTTTTTACATCCTGTTGATATTTTTGGCATATTATCTTCTTTGAGTACTTTTTAGGGAAGGTTTAATAAATATGGATTTCCGACCCAAAGACTGTGATATGCCACTTATTTATTCTTTAACAAATACTCATTGGGGGCTTACCATATAGCAGGAACTACAGGAAATGCTTAATATTTTATATATATATATTTAAATATATCTTGATTTTTTACAGAGAGGAAGAGAGAGGGATGATAATTAGAAACATCAACGGGAGAGAAACATCAATTAGCTGCTTCCTGCACACCTCCTACTGGGGATGTGCCCGAAACCAAGGTACATGCCCTTAACCGGAATCAATACTTGGACTTTTCAGTCCTCAGGCCGATGCTCTATCCACTGAGCCAAACCGGTTAAGGCTTAATATTATATTTTGATGTCATTATTATTTATGTCTCCTACAGGCAATACCTATGACCAACTTTTAGTGTTTATTAGGCTTATAGCATTAGATGAAAAGCAATCATATATCTGGGCTTTGTTTCCAGTTTTTCTCTATTATTTATCAGATTAAGTCACTTGATTCTTTTTCTTGCCCATTCTTTTAACTCAGTATTACTTTAGACATGCATACACTCTCACTAAAGTCAAAGTGATCTTGTGAGGTTTAAACTATGCAGCACTATATACAATTTTAATAGGCTATTCTAACAATGATAGAGCTAGAACCAGCAGGAACTGGTACACAGAAACACGTCAGTGTCCTCAAAGTTTCCTAAAACTCAGGCCCGCTGATTCCCGGTACATCCTGAATATAGCAAACCAGAAATTAGCCAAACAGGCATTGACAGTGGAACATGCTACCGAGTATATCAACACCTAAGTGTACTTAATGAGGCAAACCGGTATTCTACTTAACGAGGCTTCAGTATTCTGCTACTAAGCTCGTCCCACTACTTTCCATGAGCATCTTCTACCTTGCACTGCACTTGTGCAGATCTTAAAATTGCAAAAAAAAAAAAAAAAAAGTTCTCTCCTACAACAATCCATGCCAACAATTTCACTACAAAGGCTACACCTTCATCTCCTTAAGTCAAACCTACTCCTGAAACTTACATCATTTTCTGGAGGATTTTTTTTTTTCGCCAGGCCTTTTACTTATTTTCTCCTTTGCAGCGTTTGGGGCTCTTTACGTATAGATTTTGTAGATCTCACTTAGATATTCCCTTTCTGCCGACGTCAATAAAATACACACTGGCCTGTCCCCAGGAGAGAAAGCACAGCTATTTTTACGAAGCACTTATAAGTGCGTTGTATAACATATGGCACCACAATGTGGGTTTTGAAGTTGGAATTGGGGATGTTTGATTGATTACAGATTAAGTAATCGACCAAGCTAGTTATTTTAAAAACCAAGTGTTATCTTAGCTCCCCCCCCCCCAAAAAAAAAAACACACACACACAACTATTATCAACTTTAGTCCATTTAAAATCATAACACATTGATTGGCGTGTCCGTTTCACTTCCTGTCTGGGCAGACGAGGACGCTAGCAGGGCGGGCGGGTGGCGGAGAGAATGAATGAAAACAGACAGGTCACAGCGCGGGGAGCCGGCCGCCCGCCGTCGGCGTGGCTCAGGGCACCCGGAGGCCCAAAGGCCGCGGGAAACACTCGCTCTGCGCCACGATTCCGCCGTCATTCCCGCCGCCGCCCGGGCGCCGTGCAGGGCAGCGGGCGGGCGGACACCTGTCGGGCCGGCCTCTCCGGGGGGCGGGGAACGGGCCCCGCAAAAGCCCAAGACACAGCCGCCGGGCTCTGCGCGTTCTGCCGGGCCCGGCTTCTCACGACCGTAAACGCTTTATTTACACATCGCTTCCTGCACCCGCTTTTACAGCGCAGGAGGTCCCGGACCCCTTTTATTCAGCAGAAGAGGAAGGCGGTGCATCTTCCGGAAGCGGGGGGCCGGGCGGCATTGACACAGGCCGTGACCCCGGTGAGTCCGACTCCACAGCCTCCGTTTTTGGGGCGACAGAGAGACCCGGCGGGAAGAGGAACAGGCAGGGGCCACGACGCCTGGGATGCACATCGAACGTGGCGCGGCCGCCTCCTTCTCCGAGGGGCTCCCCAAAGCTAGCGGGCGGGCGGGGTGTGGGGGGGACGCGCAGGCGGAAAAGGGTCAGGAGACCCGCCTCCCTCAGGCTGCGCCCGCAGCCAGCCGTACCTGGGCCGCCACTCCTGCCGCGTCCGTCTTCCTCCTCACATCCCCAGGCTCCGCGGCGGATGGCACCCGGCGGAGCGCGCCCCGAATTCCCGGGCCGCCGGGCCCCGTCTCCCGTCACCCGCCGACTTCACTACCGCAGCCACATTCGAAATTCGCATCCGCGCTCACCCATTGGCTGGCGCGGGGGCGGTCACGTGAGGCGGCGGCGGCGGCGGCGGCGGCGGCGCCTTCCCCGACGCAAGCAGAGCCCCGCCCCCCCGGGCGTCCTCACGTGACGCACTGCCGTCCAGCGTGCACA
>PVJN01036578.1:0-21417 GCA_004026805.1 Lasiurus borealis | reverse complement strand
ATGTGGTTGTATGTGTTGTTTGTAATTATGATCTAGTGCTGCTCCACATCTTCTTGCTTCTTATTTTGTTGTGTCATCATCCTAGCTGCCTGAGGTATCATATTAGGGATCCCATCAATAATTGGGTAGGCTATTCCCAACTCTTCATTAATCAATTCATTTGTCGATGCTTCATATCTGAGGGGGGAAGAGAAAAAATGAATTGTGAAAAACAAAATACTGGGAAGGGGCTTAAAAGTTCAATAAATAACACCATTTACCCAATTCTTGACACAGACCTAATCCCAGAAAAGCAGAATTAAGCTTTTTAATTCTAAAAGCAGTAATAGCCAACCAAATCATTTCCTTTAGAAAATTCATCTCTAATTGTTCCGACTTTAGCCAGTTTCTCGCATGTTTACTTTTTCACTTGCTTTTCAAATGTATGCAAAAAAAAAGCAAAACAAAGAAAAAAAAAGCTCTACCCTTTTCCATTCAACTATTCCTTCATCACTCTGGCCACCCCTCAAAACCATCCCAGTTCCTTTACTCCTGGAAGGGACACTGTAGGAAAATTCAACTTCCTCGTTATAGAATACATGAGAGCAAACTGGTCCATTAAAAGGGAACCACGGGGAGGGGGTAAAAAAAAAAATCAAACACACAAAATAAAAGTTTGAGAAAGATAAAAGGGCAGAAATGAGAAAACTAGAAAACAGCCCATCTGTAGTGAGCGAGTCCCACAATAATCAGCAAGAAGGTAGATCACGTGATAATTTCAATGTTCCAGAAAATTTTAATATGTTCATTATGGGGGGAAAAAAAACAACTAGAAAGGAAAATGTAAAGAGAAGAAAAATTAAAATTATCCGTCTACCACCTAACCGTGGTAGCACTCATAACACTGCGGCGGTGAGAAGATCCAACCTGCAACGCTCGTGCTGTCAGTGTTTCGCTCAGGCCAGCCTGGCGCCGGGGCTCTAAGTTAAAGCTTGCGGAGGCCTTTGCAAACGCCGGGCAGCCCCGGACCAAAGGCCGGAGGGCGGCGCCGGAGCTGGCACGCTAACGCCGCCAGGGGCACCCCCGGGACCCGAGGCCACTGCAGCCTATTCTGCATCGTCTTGGCGCAGAGACCGGTCTGCACGCGGCGCCCTGGCCCGTCCTGAGCCCCCGACTTCCGACACCTGCTGGGCGCGAGCGTCCCTCCGGGTCCGCCCGGGTCCCGGTCTGCGGTGGAGCCCGGGAGTCGGCATTTTTAAAAAGGGATCATCGGCCGAAGCCGGTTTGGCTCAGTGGATGGAGCGCGAGAGCCTGCGGACTGAAAGGTCCCAGGTTCGATTCCGGTCAAGGGCATGTACCTTGCTTGCGGCGAGTCCCCAGTAGGGGGCGTGCAGGAGGCGGCTGATCCATGTCTCTCTCTCATCCATGTTTCTGACTCTCTATCCCTCTCCCTTCCTCTGTGAAAAATCAATAAAATGTATTAAAAAGAAAATAAAAAAGGTCCTAGGGTGGTTCTCATGCACAGCCAAAGGCGAACCTATCAACGCTTCGAGGCGGCTCGGCGGTGAGATCGGCGGTGAGATCGGCGGTGAGATCGGGGCGGCCTGGGGCTCGGACTCCCCTGCGGCCCCTCCCGCCCGCCCTTCCCGCCGGAGGGGGCGGAGCGTGGGAGCGGGCGGGGCCCCCAACATGGCAGCGGCGAACACCCAGACGGGCTGCCCTAAAGCGGCCGCGCGGCCCACCTGCCTCTCCCCGCCGCGGGCGGGCGAGCCTCCTCACCTGAGCGGCTTCTTGGAGAGCGGGCACACCAGGAACTCCAGCAGCGCCGGGTCGAAGGCGTGGGCCGGCTCCCCGGGCCTCTCGCTCTCGCCGGCCGCCGGCCGCGACCCCGACACGCGCAGGCCCCTCCGGGCGACCGTGGACGGCGGCGGCGGCGGCGCGCGTACCCCCCGCAGCACTGAGCCGAGCCTGCCTGCGCTCAGCATGGTCCGGCGGCCGCGACTGCCCCTCGCCGCCTCCGCCAGGCGCCGCCGCTCCCGCTGACCCCGCGTCCGGCCCGGCCGCCAGGCCCCGCCCCTGGGTGCGCTGGGAGCGCTGCCCGACAGGCGGGGCGAGCGCTTTGGTTCCGAGCGCGTTCCCGACCCGGCGGCTATTCCCGGGGCACCGCTCGGTGCCTGCAGACGGCGCCCCCTGGCGGCTGTCCTGTGGCGTTTGCAAAAGACGACAGGGACGGAGCTCCAATCCCATGCCTGGGCCGCACCGCGGAGTCACACACAGTGTGAGGCTGGGACCTGCGAGGTTACAGCCAAAATGACGTTTCAAACCCTCCTATCGTATTGG
The DNA here is from genome assembly GCA_004026805.1 of Lasiurus borealis. NCBI lineage: Eukaryota > Metazoa > Chordata > Mammalia > Chiroptera > Vespertilionidae > Lasiurus > Lasiurus borealis. Next base: position 19,098 of record PVJN01036578.1, on the reverse strand, counting down.
GCATGTTGAAAGCACTCATTTGTTTTATGTGGATCTTTCCCACAGTTCCTGGAACCTGGTTTGGCGTTTTTCTTTTCCTTCTCTCACTTAACAACAACAAAAAACCCTGAAAAGAATGGCTTACTCCTCTTTACAGTCCAAGACGACCCTATATATACTCTTACCCTGTGGGATTCATTTTGAATTCAGGTAATAACGTACAATGAATTTACCTCTCTAAGTGAGCTTCCAGACAGCAAAGAGCCTAAGTACCTGTGTAACCAGGCAGATGTTCCTGAAAGGGGCGACCCGCGGTGGGTTCCTTTCGCCCAGGTTTGTAGGTGGTGCAGGTTCCATCTCCTGTCCTGTAGCGGGTGAGAGAGCCTGGGCTCCGGGGCCTGACAGCTCGGCTCTAGGCCTGAGTTTACCAGCTGTTTGACTCCAGCAACTGACTTAGCTATTCAATCTTCTTATCCTGTCTAATAAAAGAGTAATATGCAAATTGACTGTCACTCCAACACAAGAAGGCTGCCCCCATGTGGACACACAGTGGCCACCACTAGATGGCCAGCAGGAGAGGGCAGTTGGGAGGAACCAGACCTACAGGGGAGGGCAGTTTGGGGGACCCAGGCCTGCAGGGGTGGGCAGTTAGGGTCAGTCAGGCTGGCAGGGGAGCAGTTAGGCATCAATCAGGCTGGCAGGGGCGTGGTTAGGGGCAATTAGGAAGGCAGTCAGGTGAGCAGTTGGGAGCCAGCAGTCCTGGATTGTGAGAGGGATGTCCCAGATTGGAGAGGGTGCAGGCTGGGCTGAGGGACACACACCCCTGTGCACGAATTTCCTGCAGTGGGCCTCTAGTTTGTATAAATAAGATTAATAATTGTTCCTTCCTCCAGAAATTTCTTGTGGGGATTACTATATGACTGTGCATTCAAAGAGCATTTAGAAAAGTGCCTGGGACAAATTAATGCTCAACTAACATTACCATTATTTTTATTTCCCCTATTCTTCTGTACATTAGGAGATTCTTTGTTAGTCATCAGTTTTTCCTCTTTGTCTTGCTGACTATTGATTTGAACCTTTTCTGCATCATTGGGCGCCACCATGTCACACTTTGAGCTCCTGGGAGGTAGGGATGAGAGTGAGGGATATACAGATACAAATATAAGATTACATTTTCAAACTCGTCTTCCACTCAGCAATGTAAAAATAAATCGAGAACTTTGTATATTGTTTGTTTACTCTATTTTTTGAAATCCACTACATTACTTGATGCCCTTTGTTTACGAATGCTGAAAAGATTTCAGCATAGAGCAGTTGTCAGGGATGTAGGGCTATTATAAAGTTCCTAGGTTACCTTCACATTATTTCCTATTAGGGCACGAATTAATTTTTTAGTTTGTAGTTAGTTGATACTGTGTGCTCTTGGGAGGGAGTGAACTATAGGGAGATGTTTCAGCGAGGGCCGGGGAAGCAAAGCTTGGTTTCTACCACAACTTAGTGGGCTCAGACCAGGCCGGACAGGCCGAGGGTTTTGGCCCCTGTGGCACAGAGATAGGCACCCATGTAAGGCCAACTTCATTAGCCTCACCTGCCTGGCCTGGTGGACAGATCCCGATCAGCTGGGTTTTCTAACCAGTTATAAATAAATTAGTTTCAGTTTGCCTCCACATAGGAGGTTGGAAGCAGATCAGTTTAATTTGTGTTAGTATTGGGGGGAAATGGAGAGTAAGAGCAAATTATTGAAAAACCAATTTATAGCACCAAAAAACCTATGACCAATATTTTAGGAACCTCTGAGCGCGTGATGTATTAATCCAAACAATGTAAATGTTAAGTTGCAAAATGTTCCCAGACAGCCCTCAGTAATTAAGGAATATAGCTCATTTCTGCATGTAGCATACGAAGCTGAATGTAGATGACAGTATAGAACTGTAAAATCATTAGTCCTTTCTTACTGTTGGGGTGACTATTATCTCTCCCATCTTAGAGCCCTATGTATACATGTAATAACATGATGGGCTCTGGGCCGAGGTACCTAATTAGCTATGTGACCTTGGGGAAGCTACTGAACTTCTCTGCCTCAGTGTTATCCTTCGTAAAATACAGGCATCCCTCTTTTTATTGTGTTTCACTTCATTGGAATTCACAGGTGTTGTGTGTTTTACAAACTGAAAGCAAGACGCTCCACCAGCAGAAATATTACGACTCACTTTGTTATGATATTTGTTTTATTATGGTGGTCTGGAACCGAACCTGAAATAGCTCCCAGGTATGCCTCTGGTATAATAATACTACCTCCCTTATTAGAGTTGCTGAGAGGCTCAAATCAAATAATACAAGTAAAGCAGTTAGCACAGACTGCAATTAAAAAGTATGCTGTCGGCAGCAAAATTACTTTCTTGTGGTAAAGTTGGTGAAAATTCTAATTAAGAAATATTGACCAGCCCGGCTGGTGTGACTCAGTGGCTGAGCATCTACCCAGGAACCAAGAGGTCGCCAGTCAGGACACATGCCTGGAGTGCCAACTCAGTCCCCCATGGGGGCACATGCAGGAGGCAGCCGATCAATGATGTTTCTCTCTCATCAATGTTTCTACCTCTCTATCCCTCTCCCTTCCTCTCTTTCTAAAACTCAATAAAAACATATTTAAAAAAAAACAGATTTATCTTTTTAAAAAATGTTGACAAAAGAAGTCCAGCCTAAGAAAAAAATCTTAGAGTTTATTTGAGCCAACTTGACAGCAATTGCTGGGAACCAAAATCTCAACTGGTTGGGGAAATACTCTGGAGAATGGCTGTTTTGTAGCTTATTTTATACATTAGAATCAAAGGAGGAGACATAATTACATGAGATTCACTGGTGGTAGGCTAGAGAGGTGGGAGGAAGCATAGCAGGGAAATCTCTGAGATTGTATTGAGGTTAAAATGGAGAGACACATACCTCTTTTACATTGGTGGGCACAGGGTAGTTAATAACATTTACAGCACATAGAGATGGAATGTGGGCAATAATATAATAAAGGGTTCTGTGCTATGGTGAAGAGTTGTAGCCTGAGGGGTAAAAAAAAGGGAGATTGTTCTGACATTCCAAGCTATGGTGTCTTAGATGCAAAAATACAGGCTTACTTAAGGTAAAGACTGACTTGTGAAGGAAGCTAGAGGTATAGGCTGTGGCTGCCCACCATGACCCACTTAGAGTTAGGAACTATTATGTTCAGCCCCTCCTGTGTGGTTCCTTTCCGTCTCTGATTTGCAAGGCTCTTCAGCCTGGCCTTCCATGGGCTTGTCCGGTTTAGTAGGTAGCCTCTCCTTCATCCACAAAATGGAAAGCACGATGTGCCACTGGGCCCCTTAATTGTAACTGATATCAAATGTTTATAGTTTCTAACTTAGATAATATTGAAATACACTCTTGGGCTATCATATACATTAGGTGAGTTCAGAATTTCCAGGCAGAGGAGAGACTGGAATATAAATTTTAAAAGGTTCCATAAATACCAAATTTAGGAAGATCTGTTCCAGAAAGAGAAGTTAAAACCAATTTTCCACTAGATGGCATCCTTATATTTATCCAATATTTGAACTAATATTATTTCTGCTTATACTTTTCTTTCTGTGATTACAAAGATTTGTTTTTATTTTGCCGGTGCTTTCCTTAATTTTGTGAAATCTATTTTAGGGGGGAAAATCACACAAAAATATCAATTTTATTGATATGTTGCAATTATAATGAGTTCATTAAAATCAATAGATAGATGGAAAAAAATGTATAAGAAAAATTATGAAAGAGAAAATACAGTTGTTCAATAAACCATAAAATATTCATCCCCAATAGTAAGTAATGCAAATTTTAAACATGAAACAAGTTTCCATTTCCCAATTTGAGGAATTAGGTCACATGATTATGGAGGCTGAGAAGCCCCATGATATACTGTCTGAAAGTTGGAGAACCAGTGGAGCAGATGGTATAAATCCCAGTCCCCTGGCCAAAGAATACACATGCCCCTGCTCAATCAGCCAAGTAGGAAGCAAACGGTTCTGCCTCTGTCTTTGTGTTCTATTCAGGCTAACACTGGAGAGAACAATCTACTTTACTGAATCCAATGATCCAAATGCCCCTAGTTAAATATAATAAGTGAAAAAAAGCAGGACATAAAAATTTGTGTACAATGAGTACAATTAATTTTTAGAAACCAAATAGAAACCAAAATGTTGATAGTCTTTAAGTGGTTGGAATGTTGGTGAATTGTTCTTTAACTGATTCTTTTAAAATTTTCTTTAATGAAATATTTTTAAAATATAAATATTACCAGTTAATATTTGAGGCTAATAATTGATATTGGTATATTTTATTAAAAATTATTGATTCAATTAAACGAATATTTACATTGAGCACTTCCTATATTCCCAGTATTTTGTTAGGAAGTAAAAAGGAAAGATATAAAGCCAAAAAAATATGGTCCTGCCCTCACCGGTTTTCCTCAGTGGATAGAGCGTTGACCTGTGGACTCAAGGTCCCAGGTTCAATTCCAGTTAAGGGCATGTACCTTGGTTGCGGGCACATACCCAGTAGGGAGTATGCAGAAGGCAGCTGATCAATCTCTCTAACTCTCTATCCCTCTTTCTTCTTCTCTGTAAAAAAATCAATAAAATATATACATATATTTTAAAATATGATCCTGATTTTTAAGATACAGTTAGCTAAAAGTCCTGGCTACATATGATGCATTCTTTTGTGTATTCATTCAACATTGGTGAATTAATACTGAACATCAGGAGGGAGCAATACCTGTGCTTCATGGATGGGTTAGGGAAGTGTCAGTAAGTATGGGCCAGGTAGCACTATCAAATTATTTATTTACTTACATCTCAGGAGACACTCATTTTATTCCCTTTTAAAATATTTTTAAGCCATGAAGACAAAACTTTGATTTTATAAGTAGGATATGAAGCTTGTTGCAGAGATGAGTATGATGAATCATCCAGACTATAGTGCAGATCTGAGAAGAATGAGTAATATGGAATGGAGTGGATATTGGAAGGCTGGATGTTAATATACATTTTATTTATTTAATTTTTAAAATATTTATTGTTGAAAGTATTTCATATGTCCCATTTTTCTCCATTGACCCCTTCTAGTCCACCCTCAACTCCTGCCCGAGGCCTTCACCACCCTATTGTCTGTGTCCATGGGTTATGCATATTAATATACATTTTAAATGACTCCCATATATAACTCTATGATTTCAAAACTGATTTTAAAAAATGGCCAGGTTTGATCTTTAGCTTAAAATTTCATCATAATTAGGACATGAACATATGAAAAGAGAAATGTTACTTCTTAAAGAGACTCATCACAATTATTTTGTTCTTTAAAATTTATATTCTTATGTATTTTGAAATACTTCAAAAATAAGAGATAATTAAAACTATAAGTATATCACAGAGTGAATATCCCGATATGTCACTTCCCATAATAACTTGTCTAGCCGAAACTGGTTTGGCTCAGTGGATAGAGCATCTTTCTACGGACTGAAAGGTCCCGGGTTCGATTCCGGTCAAGGGCATGTACCTTGTTTGCGGGCACATCCCCAGTAGGGGTCGTGCAGGAGGTGGCTAATCGATGACTCTCTCTCTCATCTATGTTTCTGGCTCTCTATGCCTCTCTCTTCCTCTCTGTAAAAAATCAATAAAACATATTTTAAAAAATGTTAACTTGTCTATTTAGATTAAAAGAAGTCAAGGAAAAAATGGTAAGAAGTTCTTTCCAACTCAGCTTCAACAGGGAATTATTAGAGTCTGTGCCAGCTACTTTGACTCTCTCAACCTCCATTTCACCCTCCTTCTATTTAGAGGAGCTAAAAAGTAACATTTTCCAGACCCCTGCAGCTAGCATTATGGATGTGCAGTATGAAATAAGCATGTAACTGAGATTTGAAAGGGAGATAAAGGAGAGCTTCCTGCAGCAGGGTGAGCTGACAAGCCGGTTCTGACTGACACAGGTGTGATGGACCCGCCATGTCACCCTCCAGGCATTTTCCTGAATGTGAGGCAGCCTTGGCAGTGACTGCAGTGGTAGTCATAGTGGCTTCCTGTCTTCTGGATCACAGCTGTAAAAGTCTGATTCTGGGACAAACCTATATTTGTGCTCTTCCAGCTCTTGCAGTGAATGTATAAGCACATACTTCCCTAGAGTAAACTCCTTATATACCAGAAATACCTAGAATAATTTATTTTCCTACATGAAACCCTGTATGATAAACTGTCCCCATTCCCATGCATACCCTAACGCCCCAGTGTTTTGAGTCCATTGATTATACTTATATGCACGCATACAAGTTCTTTGGTTGATCTCTTATCTACCCAACCTCTCCCTAACCTTCCCGCTGTAATTTGACAGTCTGTTTGATGCTTTACTGCCTCTGTATCTATCTTTTTGTTCATCAGTTTATAATGTTCTTTATTATCCATAAACAAGTGAGATCATGTGGTATTTTTCTTTCATTGACTGGCTTATTTCACTTAGCATAATGCTCTCCAATTCCATCCAGGTTGCTGCAAATGATAAGAATTCCTTCTTTTTTAAGGCAGCATAGTATTCCATTGTGTAGATGTACCATAGTTTTCTGATTCACTCATCTGCTGACAAGCACCTAAGCTATTTGTCCCAGAGTCTTGATGTGAGAATTAAATATAATATTAGATGTAAATCACTTTGAATAGTTCCTGACACTGTGTACTCAATACATGTTAGTTATTTAAATTTTTATGAGGGAGATGACTTCAATCTGAAAAGAAAAATCTAGATCAAGAGTAAAAAACTGGGTTTCAGGCCAAATTGAACTGACCACCTGTTTTTGTTTGTTGGTTTGGTTTGGTTTATAGACAGAGTGGAGGTGGGGGGTGGGGGGGCAGTGACAGAGAAAGAGAGAGAGAGAGAGAGAGGTGGATGTGAGAGAGAGACATTGATTAATTGCCTCACACAGGATCTCTACTGGGCTGGGTATCAAACCTGCAACCCAGGAATGTGCCCTTGGCTGGGAATCAAGCCCAGTGTGCAGGCCTATGTTCTAACCACTGAGTCACACCAACCAGGGCTGATCATCTGTTTTTGTAAAGTATCATCAGACAACGGCCATGGTCATTTGTTTACATGTCATCTATGGCTACTTTCACTTTACAAAGTCATGGTTGCTACAGAGATGGAATAAACCATGAAAACTAAAATACTTATTAACTGGCCCTTATGGGAAAAAATTGCCAACCTCTGATCTGAACTATGAAAAAGATCCAGAAGTATGAGTACTGGGAATCACTCATGAAAACAATCATCCTCTTGAAACAAAATTCTCATATTTAGAAAAAAATAGGAACTTCTTTATCTGCAAGGATTTATAGTAGAGCATTGGGGATGGATGAAAATAACTTAACTACTACACCATGCAAAATTCTGATTTTATAAGTTAAATAAAAGGGATAAAAGGACAGTAAGACTGATGTTACGTAGGGTTTCAGCAAATAATTTAGTGGTGCTCATTTTCCAAGGTTTTCCTCCAGATCATACATTCTGGCTTAGAAAGTGACCATTTGAGAAGTAACATCACAAAAGTCTATCCTCTTTCAGACCGGTTCTTGTAATTTGTTTTTTCTTAAGCCATCTAACATTCACCCACTTTGATCTTAATACTCATTGTTCTAATCTAGGCCTCAGTAATTTGAAACTGTGCTTAGCCAACTGGGTGTGGCTCAATGGTTGAGAGTCAACCTAGGAACCAGGAAGTCACAGTACAATTCCAGATAGGGCACCTGCGGGGCTCCCAGCTGAATCTCCAGTAGTAGGTGTGCAGGAGGCAGCCTATCAAGATTCTCTCTCATCATTGTTTCTCCCGTCCTCTCTGAAATCAATAAAAATAAATAAATAAGGGAGAAACCAAGATGGCAGCCTAGGTAAACACCTAAACTGTTGCCTCGCATAACAATTTTAAAACTACAACTAAAAGACAAAACGGACATCATCCAGAACCACAGGAAGGCTGGCTGAGTAGAAATTCTACAACTAGAAGGAAAGAGAAAAGCATACTGAGACTCAGAGGAGCTGCAACAGGCAGAGATACTGAGAATCACCTACAAAGAGGACTGGCAACCGAGTGCATGGCTGGCTTTCTCAAGCAGGAGGGAGACAAAAGCTCCTGACTGCACTGAACTCCAGTTCTGGGCGAGATTCTTGGACTGTCTGGCAGTGGGCAGAACTTGAGGGCAGCTTTCTCTCAGAGGTGCTTGCAACGATTACCATGGGATGCTGAGATACAGGGTCCTCTTAGGGCAGGGATGACAGGAAACTAATGCTGTCTACTCTACCCTGAGACTCTGCCCCATCCAAACTGGACACAGAGGCTTTTGCAAGTCTTGCCTCATGAGGGTGTCTCCAGAACAGAAGTTTTCCCAGCATAGACACAGTTGACCTCACAGCCAATTGGCCTGGAGGTCAATTCCTCCCAGTGATACCAACAACAATGAAGGCTTAACTACAACAAGACTGTGCACACAGCCCACAAAGGGGTGCACCAAGAGTGTCCACCTCAGGTAACTTGGGAGGCTGAGCCACTGGGCCATATAGGACACATAGCACACAAAGCCACTCTATCAACTCAGGGAAGCAGCCAAAATGTGGCGACAAAGAAACAGGTCACAAATGAAAGAAATGGAGAAAAGCAAATGACTGGATATAGAGTTCAAAACCATGGTTATAAGGTTTTCCAAGAATTTTCTAGAAAAGGCTGATAAATTTAGCAAGACCCTTGAGGATATGAAAAAGGACCAACTAGAAATTCAGTATACATCAATTGAAATAAAAAATAATAGAAAAGAAAAAAGAAAAGAGAATCCAAAAATATGAAGATAGTGTAAGAAACTTCTGGGATAACTTCAAGCATACCAACATCTGAATTATGGGGATATCAGAAGAAGAGAGAGAGCAAGATTCTGAAAACCTATATGAAGAAATAATGACAGAAACTTCCCCCACCTACTGAAAGAAATAGACTTACAAGTCTAGGAAGCACAGAGAACCCCAAACAAAAGGAATCCAAAGAGGACTACACCAAGACACATCATCATTAAAATGCCAAGAGCAAAAGACAAGAGAGAATATTAAAACCCACAAGAGAAAAACAGTTAGTTACCTACAAGGGAGCATACATAAGATTGTCAGCTGAGTTCTCAACAAAAACTATGCAGGCCAGAGGGGAGTGGCAAGAAATTTTCAAAGTGATAAATAGAAAGAACCTACAAGCAAGATTACTCTACCCGGCAAAGCTATCATTCAGAATTGAAGGGCAGATAAAGAGCTTCACAGATAAGGAAAAGCTAAAGGAGTTCATCACCACCAATCCAGTATTATATAAAATGCTGAAAGGTATTCTTTAAGAAGAGGAAGAAGAAGAAAAAGGTAAAGATAAAAATTCTGAGCAACAAATACATATTTATCAACAAGTGAATCTAAAAATCAAGTGAACAAAAAAATCTGATGAACAGAATAAAATGCTGAATATAATAGAATCAGGGGCATAGAAAGGGAGTAGACTGACAATTCTCAAGGGAAAGAGATGTGGGGGATGCAGGAAGAGACTGAGGACAGTGAGGGGGATAAGGGTAGAAGGTAGGGTGGGAACTGGGTGGAGGGAGTTATGTGGGAAAAAAGAAACAATTGTAATAATTTGAACAATAAAGATTTATTAAATTAAAAATAAATAAAGCTGCTTAATGTAGTCTTAACTTCCTTGTTAACTTTTTTTCTCCTTTAAATCCATTAAAAATATTTTTTTATCTTCCTCACTGGCAACTTTGTCAAAAATATCACTTAAAGAAAAATTATGCTTAACTTATTAAGATTTAATTTTTAAGAGCAGTTTTAAATTCACAGCTAGAATGAGAGGAAAGGACAAAAATTTTCCATGTATCCTTTACATGCACAGCCTCCCTCCCCCACTATCAACTTCAGCAGCCAAAGCCCTACCTACATTTGTTGTAATTGATGAACTTAAATAAATACATCAAAATCACCCCAAGAACCAAGTTTACTTTAGGGACAAAAGTATAATGGCAGGTATCCACCATTATAATCACCAATTTGCTGTCATACAGAGTAGTTTCACTGCCCAAAAAATCCTCTGCGCTACCAATTTTATGTTTGATTTTAAAGTTCTATGTGTTTTCAGTTTTAACCAAGTTGTTTCTTTTTTTTTCTTTTTTTTTTTTTAGCTTTTATCTCTTTTTTATTTAATTTCCTTTCTCCCTCTCTCACTCCCCACATTCTTCCCCATTCCTTCCTGCGGGTGGATAAATGATCCATATAATCTGGCAGTGCTTTTCAAACTTGAATGTACATATGAGTCACATGGGAATCTTGTTAAATTGCAAATTCTGACTCAGGACACTGAATAGGTGCTGGAAATCCTCATTTCTTAAAAGCTTCCAGCAGCTCTTGCTGAGTTTCAGACTGTCCTTTCAAAGGGATGATTTGGGCCTCCCAGGGACATTTGGCAAGGTGTGGAGCCATTGTTACAACTGGGTCAGTGCTACCCGTGGAGGACAGGAATGTGGTTGGACATCTTTCCATGCAAAGACAGGCCCTTATAACAATTATTTAGCCCAATTGTCAAGACTGAGAATCCTGTTCTAGAATAATCTTGAACATTATAAATACCCAGTGAGTATTGCCTGTGAATATAATAGGTTTTGTTTTTTTTCTAGGAAAAAATTCTTCAGGTTGCTCCCAATCCATTTCCTTTTTCTTAGCCAGTTCCTGTGACTGAGAGGGTTCTTATACTAGAAAGAACTGTTTTCTTTTAAAAGTCTACCAACCCTCAAGTTATAGTCTCTTCCAATTTATTAAATGAAAATGATGAGTAGAATTGTTCATGACATTGACATGATTTTAAAAACGATAAAAAATTAAGGCAGCAAGTTTACAGGCTGGAAATGACTTTTGTATTATTTGTATTTAGGCTAGTGCAGCAATTTTTAGCTATTTTCATCTCATGGCACACATAAACTAATTAATAAAATTCTGCAGCACACTAAAAAATATATTTTTTACTGATCTGACAAAAAAATAGGTATGATTTTGATTCATTCACACCAGACAGCTATTGTTGTGTTGGCCAATTGTCATTTTTTAATTTGACAACCTAAGGGAAAAGAGATCAGTGCGGCACTGGCTGGGTTTCTCAGTTGGTATAGCATTGTCCTGATACCCTAAGGTTGTGGGTTTGATCCCTAGTCAGGGCACATATAAGAATCAACCAATGAATACATAAAGAAGTGGAACAACAAATCAATGTTTCTCTCTCATAAAAAATAAAAAAAACAAGAGCGAGGCATGTTTTAAAAATTCTTACAACACACCGGTTGAAGGTTGCTGGGCTAGTGTATTTAGGGGTCTTAAAAAATAATAGAAACAATTCTCAAAATGATAATCAAGAGATGTTTTACGCTGTGTATATTTCTAATGACTCTTCGGATTGTATCAATCAAATAGTCCATGGCAGTTTGCCGCTCTGTTGACTAATGAGTTTGTCGACCACTGGGATAGGGGGCTTAATCACAAGAACAACAGCCTGTAATTATTGGGAAATGAACCTTAAAAGGGACCTTTCCTTGTATTTAGATAAAGAAAATAGAGAGTTCTTTACTCTGGTTGTAGAAAGCTCTGTTTTCCATGCTTGGAGAGATTGGAGCGTTTGATAGCTCTAACTTGATTTCACTCTCCAGTGATGTAGTTTGCACAATAGAATTGAAAAAATGGAATTATTTTTACCAGAATCGTGGGTAAATGAAAGGAAATGAAACCAAGACCTAAATATTTTTATTTAAACTGTGGTCACAATTCTAAGTTTTTAAAAGTCTGTTTTTCTTAATTGTCACAGCCTGTTAGGCATCTTTGACTAATTCATAACTCAACATTGAACTTCCTACCAAGCACTACCTGGCCTGCCAGCTCCTGGGGCACAGCCCTGCGATTCATTCTGTTCCAGTTTCTTCTTGAATTTAAAGAAATTCAAAACTCAAACTCTTTTCCAGTCTGGTTATAGTTTTGAGCATAATAGGTTAGGGTGAAGATGCTAATTTAGATCTGTCTTCTAAATTCCTTTTTTTGTATAAATTTATATTTTAAACTGATATAAAATTATAAAAATAGAACAAAGAATGATTCTTATCTAGATTCCCTAAGTTGACAATTTTCTACAGCTAGACTTAAAAAAACTGTTTGCAAGTAACTTACAGATATGAGTTTTAAGAACTTCAAAACAAAACATAAAAAGTGATATTACCATCATACAATTATTAAAATCAGGAAGTTAATATTGCTACAATGTTATTATATAATCTACAGATTTAAATTTTATCAGTTGTCCCATTAGTGTACTTTTTCCTTTTGCCTTTTATTTTAAAATATAATTTATTGAGGGTAACTGGTTAATAACATTACACATATGTATTTCAGGTATACACATTTATAATACAACATCTGTATACTCCATGTGTATTTACCACCCCAAGTCTCATCTTCCATCCCATTAATGTAGCAAAAGAAAAAGCGTTTCTTCTCCAGGATTCAACCCAGGATCCAACATTGTTTATAGTTGTCATGTCTCATTTGTATCCTTTAATATGAAATTTTTTTTTTGAGAACTTGACATTTTGACACATATAAGCCAGTTACATCACAGGAAGATCATCACTCTATTTCACTGCCTGATATTTCCTCATGAAAACAAATCCAGTGTATACATTTTTGTAGGAATATCAGAGTGATGTTGTGTCCTTCTCAGTGCATTACACCAAGAAGAATTACTAGTGTTGATAGCTCTACACATTCTATTAATGTGGTGCCTGCAAGTTGTCTCCATTGTAAACCTCTGTTTTTCTCTATGTAAATAATAAATACTGCATGGGTTTTATTTAAGGCTAATCAAAAGAGAGAGCAAGTTTACCTAAGTGATCTAAAGGGAAACTGCTTAGCTCTGCTATTTGCTTTCCTAGAGATTACATTAAAAACCAGAAGACTATTTCAAATGGAAGTCTTCTGAATGTGTAGTGCTTTAGCTACAAAGTTGTTAATGAAAACAAGATGTAACTCTAAATATTCAAGTAAATGGGAGGTCTTAATTCAGCAGCTCCTCAGGGGGATGAAGCTTGAATAACCACAGAACTGTTGTTATGATGCTCTATGCATTTGACACACTGTAGGATCATTCTTCAAAAACCCTCTGACAGGAAGGTAATATCCTACGCTATTAGTCATATTTTACAATCAAAAGAACAGGTTTATGTTTGTGTTAAAGGGATGAGTCCTAATTTCCAGTCTCTTCCTTCAACTCAGATATGCTTTATAAGAGAGAACTGTGCTGAAATTGTTCAGGTGGTTTTATGCATGTTTACTTGTTTTCTGGGGTTATAAATCTAGCCCAATAAATAGAATGTTTTAAAACTATTCTTTCACATGGTTCTGTATCATAGTAAAAGAATAATGCAGATTTTTTATACTTAATTGCCTTTCATTTTTATTTTTATTTTTTTGCTTTACTGAGGTATAGTTGACAAATAAAAATGGCATACAGGCCGAAACTGGTTTGATTCAGTGAATAGAGCATTGGCCTGCGGACTGAAAGATCCCAGGTTTGATTCCAATCAAGGGTATGTACCTTGGTTTCAGGCACATCTCTAGTAGGGGGTGTGCAGGAGGCAGCTGATTGATGTTTCTCTCTCATTGATGTTTTTAAGTCTCTATCACTCTTCCTTCCTCTCTGTAAAAAATCAATAAAATATATTTTTAAAAATCTACTAAAAAATGGCATATGTTGCCCTCACAGGTTTGGCTCAGTGGATAGAGTGTTGGACTGTGGGCTGAAGGGTCCTGGGTTCAATTCTGGTCAAGGGCATGTACTTCGGTTTCAGGCTCAATCCCTAGCCCTAGTTGGGGCCCATACAGAAGGCAATTGTGGTGTCTCTCCCACATCAATGTTTCTCTCTGTCTCTCCCCTTCCTTTCCACTTGCTCTAAAAATCAATGGAAAAATATCCTCAAGTGAGAATTAACAACAACAAATTGCATATATTTAAAGTGTATAAAATGATCCAGCTGCAACATGGAACGAGACTAGAACCCCAGCTGCACCTTCTCAGGACTGGATTAAGGGATATGGGACTTCGCAATCTGAGGACTAACTCCATGCAAAGTATTTTATCACATCTCAGCTCCTATGGGGGCTTCTGAGAATGCTTAGTTCAGTGTGTCCCAAATACCTCATTCCCTCGAGCAATGGAGAAATCTGACCCACTAATTTCTCCAGCAACGGATGGATATATCACGTATATTTAAGCATTCAGCAGTTGATAAACATAGGGTTTTTCAATTTTGGCTATTATGAATAATGTTCTTATAAACATTTGTGTTAAAATTTTATATACCTGCACATATGTTTTTATTTAGCTTGGGTATGTACCTAGAAGTAGAATTGGTCTGTCATTGGTAACTCTATGTTTAACCTTTGAGGAACTTTTAGATTTTTTCTAAAGCTGTTCTAACATTTTAAAATTCTACCAGCAGGATATGAGGGTTTCTATTTTTCCACTTTCTCTTTGGTTATAGACATCTTAGTGAGTGTGATGTAGTGTGGTTTGATTTGCATTTTCCTCATAACTAATGATGTTGAGCATCTTTTTGTCATGTGTTCATTGTGTAATCTTATTTGGAGAACTGTCTGTTCAGATTTTTGGGACATTATTAAATTGGGTTCTTTTGTCTTTTTATTATTGAGTTGTAAAGAGTTTTTTATATATTCTAGATATATTAGAGGCCCGGTGCATGAAGTTCAGGCACTGCAGGGGGGGTGGCGGTGGTCATCAGCCTGGCCTACACCCTCTTGCAGTCTGGGAGCCCCATGATTGATAGCCCTGCAGAGGGAGGCCCCACCCACCCACCACAGCCTACCGGTCGGTGGCCTGGGCCTCCCTCTGCAGAGCGATCATGGGGTGATGACAGGGGGACACGGACCCGCCTTGGCTTGCCTGGCACCAGTGGGTGTCAGCATGGTTGTCTGGATGGTTGTTCCGCTGTTCGTCCCTTCGGTCTATTTGTGTTTTACACTTTTATTATTATAGAAGATATGTGATTTGCAAATATTTTTTTCTTCCTATGGATTGTCTTTTCACTTTTTAAAAAACTTTTTAAAATATATATATTTTATTAATTTTTTACAGAGAGAAAAGGAGAGGGATGGAGAATTAGAAACATCGATGAGAAAGAAACATTGCTCAGCTGCCTCCTGCACACTTCCTATTAGGGATGTGCCTGCAACCAAGGTACATGCCCTTGACTGGAATTGAAACTGGGACCCTTCAGTCTGCAGGTTGATGCTCTATCCACTGAGACAAACTGGTTAGAATATGTCTTTTCACTTTTAAATAATATGTTTTGGAGAACAAAATTTCTTCTATTTTCTTCTTTGGTGGCTTAAGTGTTTGGTCTCATAATAAGAAACTATCACCTAATCCACGTTCACAAAAACTTACATCTATGTTTTCTGCTGAGTTTCATAGTTTTAGCTCTTACATTTAAGTATTGGAACAATTTTAGTTAAAATTTTTATATGGCGTGAGGTAGGAGTCCAACTTTATTCCTTTGCAATTGAATATATGGTTGTTCCAATACTATTTGTTGAAAAGGCTATCATTTAACCCTATTGAACTGTCTTGAAACCCTAGTTGAAAGTCAATTTATTGTGAATGTGAGTTTTTTTTTCTGGACTCTCAATTCTACTTCATAGATCTACATGTATATACCTATGCTAGTACCACACTTGCCTTTGAGGATTGGACAGCTCCTGTTCAAGCAGGACTATGCATCAGTCCAGGACTGCAAGAGGAGGTGAAGGGAAAGGTAGGAAGGAAGGATACTTGTGTTTTTTTGTTTGTTTGTTTCTCTGTGGGCATTCTTGCTGCATCCCCAATTTCATTCTGAGTAGATGAGAACATGTCTGTGTCCAGTACAGAGTCCACTTCTCCTTATTTTGTAGTTGTTGTTTTAACATTTCCATCTCCACAACCATACCTTTCTAGAGCAGCTGGTAGGGAGGGAAAAGGAGGCAAAACCAAAGCCTGTGCACGTAGTTGCAAACCATTATGGCTTCTTTTTTCTTCCAGCCACTGGCATTCCTAAAGTGTTTCACTGGCATGCATAGTGTAGGGAGTGGATAAAGAAATAAATCAGTTTCAAGATTCATATATTTACAATGGAATAGTATGCAGAGTGATTTTTGTGTTTTTTTTTTCCAGTCAGAAAACAACTCTGAGAAACAGCCTGACAAATGTGCATTTGAGTGAAGTGTTTCATGACCTTGTGGAAGAAAAACTAATTTTCTTAGTGATGAAACAATCTCTTAAAGTCATAGGGCTACATATCTTATAAAATGTTTTAAAATGCACTGATCTGATGGTTTTTACTAAAATATATATATAATCTCTATATATGAAAGCCAGTTACTGTAATGCCATAATGACCATAACAATCAGTTGCTATGACGCTCACTGTGGCCAGCTAAATGCCTGATCAGGGGTGAGGCCGGGCCAACCTCCCGTGGTCCTTCCCCCGCAGCCAGGCCCTATGGGCCTCCACCACCCTGATAGGCCCGCAGCCCCTCTCCCCAGCTGGTCCCACCCCTGATCATCCTGCCACCTCAATAGGGGGCAGGGCTGGCTAGCCAAACTCCTCCAGCCCCTCCCCCCACCTGGTCCCACCACAGATCAGCGCCCCCCCCCCCAATTCACATGTTGAAGTCTTAACCCATAATACCTCTGGATGTGACTATATTTGAAAGTAGGATTAAAGAGACAACGAAGTTAAAATTAGGTCATTAGACTGGGCATTAATCCAATGTGAATGGTATTTTTATAAGAAGAAACTAGGTCAGAAACACAAACCGAGTGAGGACCTTGTGAAGAAACAGGGAGAAGACAGCCATCTACAGCCTCAGAAGAAACCAATATTCCTAACACTTTGATTTCAGACTTCTAGCCTCCAGAATTGTAAGAAAATAAATATTTGTTATTTAGGCCACTTGATCTGCAGTATTTTGTAAGGGCAACCCTAATACAATTGACTTCAAAATATGTGCTAAAGGAGATTTCCAATTGATTTAGATAATATCATACAGCACCAAAGAAGAAATCTTCCAAAATCAATTTTGACAATGTAGCTTTCCTGATATCAATTACATTCTACTAAGAGAGAAACCAAGATGGCGGCATAGGTAAACACCTAAACTGCTGCTTCACACAACAATTTCAAAACTACAACTAAAAGACAAAACAGACATCATCCAGAACCACAGGAAGTCTGGCTGAGTGAAAATTCTACAGACGGAAAGAGAAAAGCACACTGAGACTCAGAGGAGCTGCAGAAATAAAGTCCAGAGCTGCAGAGGCGCATGTGTGCAGAAAGGGTTGGCAATTGAGTATGCAGCTGGCTTTCTCAAGCTGGAGGGAGACAAAAGGTCCCAACCGTACTGAACTCCAGTTCCAGATGAGACTCTGGGGACCCAGATTCATATGGGGAGAAACTGGACTGTCAGGAAAGAAGAATGCACACTGAGACTCAGAGGAGCTGCGGAAGTAAAAGCCAGAGGTAGGGAGGCATGTATGCGTGGAGAGGGCTGGCAACTGAGTATGCAGTTGGCTTTTATAAGCAGGAGAGAGACAAAAGTTCTGAGCAAGACTCTGGAAACCCAGACTCATTCAGGGAGAAACTGGGCTGTCTGGCAGCAGGCAAAATTCGAGGGCAACTTTCTCTCAGAAGTGTTTGCACCGATTACCATGGGACACTGAGACCCAGGGGCCTCTTAGGGCAGGGCTGACGAGAAGCTATCACAGCTCTGCCTGAGACTCTTCCCCATCCAAGCTAAGCGCAGAAGCTTTTGCAAGTCTTCTCTCATAAGGGTGTCTCCAGAACAGAAGTTTTCCCAGCATAGACACAGCTGATCCTCACAGCCAATTGGCCTAGAGGTCAATTCCTCCCAGTGATACCAATAGCAATCAAAGCTTAACTACAACAAGACTATGCACACAACCCAGAAAGGGGTGAACCAAGAGTGTCCATCTCAGGCAACTGGGGAGGTACTGGGCCCCATAGGACACCTAGCACACAAAGTTACTTTACCAACTCAGGGATGCAGCCAAAATGCAGAGACAAAGAAACAGGTCACAAATGAAAGAAATGGAGGAAAGTAAACAATTGGATATAAAGTTCAAAACCACGGTTATAAGGTTTTTCAAGAATATTCTAGAAAAGGCTGATAAATTTAGCAAGACCCTTGAGGATATGAAAAAGAACCAACTAGAAATTAAGCATATACTGACTGAAATAAAAAATAATATACAGAGATCTAACAGCAAACTAGAGGATCACAAGAATCAAGTCAAAGATTTGAAATACAAAGAAGCAAAAAACACCCAACCAGAGAAGCAAAAAGAAAAAAGAATCCAAAAATATGAATATATTGTAAGGAGCCTCTGGGACAACTTCAAGCATATTGTGCCAACATCTGAATTATGGGGGTACCAGTA
This sequence comes from Lasiurus borealis, assembly GCA_004026805.1. Lineage (NCBI taxonomy): Eukaryota > Metazoa > Chordata > Mammalia > Chiroptera > Vespertilionidae > Lasiurus > Lasiurus borealis. The sequence continues at coordinate 497 of PVJN01036578.1, read as the reverse complement.
GAAGAGAGAGAGCGAGATACTAAAAATCTATTTGAAGAAATAATGACAGAAAACTTTCCCCACCTGGTGAAAGAAATAGACTTACAAGTCCAGGAAGTGCACAGAACCCCAAACAAAAGGAATCCAAAGAGGACTACACCAAGATACATCATAATTAAAATGCCAAGAGCAAAAGACAAAGAAAGAATATTAAAAGCAGCAAGAGAAAAACAGTTAATTACCTCCAAGGGAGGAGCCATATGATTGTCAGCTGAGTTCTCAACAGAAACTATGCAGGCCAGATGGGAATAGCAAGAAATATTCAAATAATGAATAGAAAGAACATATAACCAAGATTACTTTACCCAGCAAAACTATCATTCAGAATTGAAGGGCAGATAAAGAGCTTCACAGATAAAAAAAAAAAAAAAAAGCTAAAGGAGTTCATCACCACCAAATCAATATTATATGAAATGCTAAAAGGTATTATTTAAAAAGAGGAAGAAAAGGTAAAGATA
>PVJN01036577.1:0-21419 GCA_004026805.1 Lasiurus borealis | reverse complement strand
CTGGTCCCCCCGGGCCTGCCTCCCAGGAGCCAGAGCCGGGAGCGAACAGCCGCTTTGTCTTGCAGTGGAGCTCGACCGCTCCCTGGGCCACCAGGAGCCCCACTGGAAGGAGTTCCGCTTCGACCTGACCCAGATCCCGGCGGGGGAGGCGGTCACCGCGGCCGAGTTCCGGATTTACAAGCTGCCCAGCACCCACCTGCTCAACAGGACCCTCCACGTCAGCATGTTCGAGGTGGTCAGAGAGCGGGCCAACAGGTGCCTGCCCACCCCGCCTCCCGGGCAAACTCTGTGGGCGTGTCCGGCCCAGACCCGGGGGACAGAACGGGGCTTCCTGGGCGCACCCCCTCCGAGAGGAAGGATGCTTAGACCAAGGCCCTGGCACCCTGGCTCCAGCCCCCTCCCTGCTGTCCTGGCTGTGGGACCTTGGACGGGTCACCGAGCTCCCAAGCCTCTGTTTCCCCATGGGTCCCGGGGGTGCAGCACCTTTCTAGGTAGACACAGTGAGAGAAGGCAGAGAGGCGCCCAGCTCAGGGCCAGGAGGGTCGACGCCCCAGGAGCGGTCCCCAGGTGGGCACGGGAGACACGGAGGCAGCCGTGCCGGCTCCGGTTAATTGTTCTTTCGTATCCACAGGGAGTCTGACTTGTTCTTTTTGGATCTTCAGACGCTCCGAGCTGAGGACGAGGGCTGGCTGGTGCTGGACGTGACAGCCGCCAGCGACCACTGGCTGTTGAACCGCAGCAAGGACCTGGGACTCCGCCTCTACATGGAAACAGAGGACGGTAAGCGCGGGTCGGGCAGCGAACTTCTCCGAGGCTCTGCTCATCCCGGCTCAGCAGCTTTCTCACTGTGACCTCGGCAGGTCACTTACCCTCCGAGCCCGTTCTCTCACTGTGGGAGGAGGATCAGCCATCTTCCATCCACCGGGTGTTTAGGGGCGGAGCCTCCTTCATCCCAGGCAGTGGGCATAGAAAGCCCGAAGGTGGGCCCAGGTCGTGTGTGTGACTACATCAAGGGACCGCGTGGCGGGAGCAGAGGGGTCCAGGAGAGGTTGGAAGGAGAGGAGCTGAGAGAGGCCGGCAGCGGGCATTCAGGGAAACCAGCGAAAGGGGTGGAGTTTAGGGAGCTGCTTGGATGTCACAGCAGTGGAGGCGGCAGGGTCTGATTTAGCTTTCCCTAGAAGACCCCCCACGGAGGAGTGGCATCACTCCGATCCCTTAGTGTGGGCAGCCCTACTGACGGGCCTCCCTGAGGACAGTGTGTCAGGGGAGGGGAGGTAACGGGACGGTGGGAAAGCTGACCAGCACCAGCTCAGCCAGGCCATCAGGTTCCTATGGAAACTCATTGGGCTCTCGTGTACCCTGGATATGAGGGAGGGGAGGGCTCTTATCCTCCGGGGTCTTTTCCCCAAACCCCTGACCCTGCCAGTGTCGCCATGAGAAACACATCAGACAAGCCCGCACTGAAGGGCAGCCTGCAGAATGCCGGGACTGGCAGGTCATCAGAAACAAGGGCGGCCCGAGAATTGCCGCAGCCCAGAGGTGCTGAGGAGCTGTAATGGCTCAGGGCCCTGTGGGCTCCTGGACGGGCTCCTGGAGAGGAAACGGGCCTTGGGGAGAGCTGAGTAAATCATGCTCTTAGTTAAGGTATCAATATTGGCTCATTAGTTGTGGCGAATGTACCACAGTAATTGAAATGTAATATTCCCAGGGAACCCTGCGTCTGGGTATAGGGAATTCTCTGTGTAAGTGCCTTTGCAATGTTTAGTACATCTCAACTATTGTCAAGTCAAAGCTTTACTTACTGTATGCGTAGAGTGAGCACCCCTGACTTCAGCGAGATGTGTAAGCTGTGGGCGCAGGAGTGAGGGGAGCCAGAGAGCCCCGGCAGCCAGTGTCCCGGTGAGAGCGGAGGGAGGGCTGGTAGCAGGAGAAATGGAGACAAGTGGGTAGAGGGGTCGGGAAGAAAGTGGGTGGAGCCATTGGAGTTTTTAAAAATTGTAGTTTACATCCCATATTATTTTCTATTAATCTCTATTATTTTCTATTAGGTGCACAGCAGAGTGGTTAGACAGTCATATACTTTGCAGTCTTCCCAGACATTTCCAGTACCTACCTGACACCATACCTGATTATTACAATAGTCTTGACTGTATTTCTTATGCTGTATGTTACAGCCCGTGACTGTTGTAATTTTTTTATTGGCTGATTTTAGAGAGAGGGAGAGAGATAGAGACATCAGGGTGTTGTTTCCTTATTTATGCATGAATTAATTGCCTCTTCAATGTGCCCTGATCCCTGAGAGGAAAACCTTGGCCTATGGGGACAATGCCTAACCAGCGGAGCCACTCAGTCAGGAGCTGTGACTACCAACCTTCACTTCTTAATCCCTCCCTTCACCCAGCCTCCAGCCCCCAATTCCCCTCCCCTCTGGCAACCATCGGTCTGTTCTCTGTGTGCCAGGGGACTTTTAAAATATATCCTTTTTCCTTCCCGGAGTTGGGGAAATAGAAGAGGGGCAGGTTTGAGTCAGGAATGAAGAGCTCTCTCTGGCCCTGGCTGAGGTCCATAAAAATGTCGTTCCAGAGAGGTGCGTGCTGGGGACGAAGGTTAGGGAACCAGTGAAATACACAAGTGGGTTTAGAGCCTTGAAACTGGGCCGGCACCTGGGGAAGGAGTTCAGCCAAGGAGCCCGAAAGGGACCTGCGACTGAGTCTTCCCCTGAGGGGCGCCCTTCGGACCTTGGTGGCCCCGGAGCTAGTCCCAGGCCAGGCCCTGCGGCGTCCACCTTTGAGGGTGAAGAGGGATTGGGAGGTGTGGCGCCTTGGGTCAGAGAGGGAGGCTGGGCGGAGCTGCGGCATCAGCAGGCTGGCGTGTCCCCAGCCCAGAGCCCTCCCTGCTCTGACGCGTGGCCTGGGGGGCACATGGCCGGCCGCTGCCTGTCCCTGGCAGGGCCCGTTCCTGGCGGCTCCTGGCTGCAGCGCTCAGGGACTGTGTCCCCACCGGCTGCTCAGGGTCCTCAAGGGCCAAGGCTGCCTGTGCGGCTTCCCCATCAGCGCTTGTGCCGCGCCAAGTCCTGAGGGTCCGTGGAGCCGTGAGGGGCCTCTCTGATGGGGTGGAAATCATGGTTGGGGCTTTGGGCTCTGCGATTCTGGAGAACGTTGGGGGCGCTGCTCAGACCCCGGGAGCATTTGACTGTGATCAGCAGCCACGTGGCGTGGACCGCTTCGGGCTGGGCCTTCACTGGCCGCCAAGCAGATGACCCGCGTCGCACAGTCTGCTCCCGCGTGAGCCAGAACGCACTCTGTGAGCTCCACTTCTTGGAGGTGACCCCAGAGGCCTTTGGCCGAGCGCATCCATGCAGGCGGGGCTGGGGTGCCACCTTCGGCATGCCCAGGGCCAGCGGGACTCTGGTTCAGGAAGGAGGTGCCCCCATCAGGCACGACCCCGAGGGCAGTGGCAGCCTGAGTCAGCCCAGAGCGGGAGGCGCTTCACGGGCAGCACTGTCCTCCGGAGCGGCCATCGCCGCGGATGTGGCTTCGGGGAAAGGGCGGGAGCCTGTCTCCAGGGGGAGCGCCAGGAAGTTCAACCTGCCCCGGGCAGAGCTGCAGGAAACTCCGGGGTGGAGGCTGATGAAATGGTGGGTGTGGGCTATTTGCCCCAGAAGACATTCACGTAGATCACATGGTACAGGGGAAAGTCTGAGGAAGAGCTGAGTGGTTACCAATCCGGAAAGAGATGGAGAAGCTCAGTCTTCGGATGATGTCACAGCTCAATCATCCAGCGGGAAGACCTGGAATTTGAGGAGGGCGTGTACGCCAACGTGGGCAGGGGAACCCCTGTTCTGGCCAGCAACCACCTGTCCCGTATAGCTGTTCACCTTCTCAGTGAAGATGGAGTGCCAGGCACCGGTCCGTGTCCATGAGGAGGAGGTGGATGCAGATCTCATCAGTGCTGGCAAGCAAACGCCATCATTCTGCCCAGGAGCTGTGTTTTCTCCAGCGGTGACTCATTCGCTATGATCCGCGGGGGACACATCCCCCTAACTGTGCTAGGACCATGCAGGTTTCCAAGTATGGTGACCCGGCTCCCTGGATGACCCTGAAGAGAAGGTGCAGGAAATGGGGGGTGCAGTGGACTTGTGTTCAGGATCAAGACTGGAGCAGATCAAGGCAAAGTAGTTCTTACCACAGAGCACTGCCCCAAGGCCACCAAACCCGGAATCTTGGAGAAGTTCTCGATACCCCAGCTGGGAAGCGGTGCGTGGACGCAGTCCTCATGGAAGAGGCCGTGTGACGGGCACAGGAGGAAGGACTGACGCGGTGGAGCTCCGGGAAGGCCTCGCCCGGGGACATCAGAAAGAGCGGGGAGCACTCTGCCCTCGCACCCCAGGCCAGGCCCTGCAGCAGCCGGCAGCCCACCTGAGGAGGAGGCTTGTCTTCATTTTAACCTCAGGGACCATCCAGAGGAAGAGGACATCCGGGGTCACTTGTGTCCATTTCACAAGCAGCCTGGCCCGTGTTCTCCTGGCGCCTCAGGCTTTCTGCCGCCAGAAAGACTGTTCTCTCAGGAGAGACGGGACCTGAAACCAAACCGGAGGAAAGCAGGCGTTTATCCGCGTGCTCTGTGGCCTCGGAAGCGCTGCTGCAGGCGTGCAGGACTCGGATGCCTCTTCCCTGTGATTCTCATGAAAGCTGTGCCTGGAGGTGACCCACAGGCAGCTTTCTCCCCTCGTGAACGTGGGGAAATGTGGAGGGAGGAGGGAGTAACCACCCAGAGGATGGCAAGGCGCCACTTTACTACCCCATGGAAATACCACGTGTAAGCGCCAGCCCGGCTGCTGTGGCTCCGTTAGGTGGAGCGTCTTCCCGTGCACGAGGTAGTGGGTTTGATTCCTGGTCAGGGCACAAATCCAGGTTGCAGGTTAGACCCCTGATCTGGGCACGTAAGGGAGGCAAGTGATCGATGTTCCTCTCTCTCTCTCTCTCTCTCTCTCTCTCTCTCTCTCTCAAATTCATAAAAACACATCCTCAGGAGAGGATTGAAATAATAATAACAACAGTAAAAATTACACAATTTGTAAACCGGCTAGGCCTAGGCCATGGTTGGCAAACTGCAGCTCTTTGATCCCTTGAGTGTGGCTCTTCCACAAAATACCACAACCTGGGAGAGTCTATTTTGAAGAAGTGGTATTAGAAGTTGACGTTTGAAAAATGTGGCTCTCAAAAGAAATTTCAATCGTTGTACTGTTGATATTTGGCTCTGTTGACGAATGAGTTTGCTGACCACTGGCTAGGGCATTACAACCCAGAAAATAAGTAAAATGTCAGTTCATGGTGGGAAGGCATGCTGTCTGAATGAAAGATTTTCTCCTTTGGCCCTTCTAACTTTTCTGCCGGGGCCTTTCATTTTGTTGCTAAATTTAGTTTCTGGAGCCTCACCTCCTCTTTCCCTCATGCCTCCTCCTGGTAGCTAAGTGGATGTCTCCAGAAGGAAACGAAGACCACCATGGTGGGCAGTGCTGATGGGGAGAGGCTGTTGGTGCCACCAGGGTTTCCTCCATAAATAGTCCACCTGTGTGATGACAAGGGCTGTGGCTTATGGTAGGAGGAGTTCTAGAACCTCAACCGATGGACTCAGATGGGTTTTCTCACCTTGACTCGCCGTGCTCCTGTGTCCTGAGCAGACACTGTCCTCCCTCTCTTTGGTGGAGCCTGAACCGGCCTCTTGTTAATGTTCTCCTGTAATCCAAGAGGGGCTTGCGGTATTGCATCCTGACTCCATAGTCTCAAAGGCTTAGAAAAAAGTGAGTTGGTATGTGTGTGTTTGGAGGGGAGAGGAATCTGGCGGCAGCTTTAACCATCCCCCCTTTTCCCTCCACATGTGGAGCTTGCACTTCCTAAGCATGGCTCTAGGGGCGCACAACCAACGTGAGCCCCTGGGTAAGAGCAGCAGTTCCAGCTGGTCAAGGAAGGCCTTTCAGGGAGGCCTCGTAGGGGCCTCATTCCCAGGAAGGGCCAGTCCCGGGATGGAGAGGTGGGAGGCAGTGCTCACTGAGGGCACAGCCTGCGGGTGTGGGGGGAAGAGGCCAGGGACCACGGCCAGAAGGGGTGGGTGGGATGGACCAGACACCTTGGGGCTTCTGGGTGGGAACGTCCCGGCGGCAGTGTGGAACAGGCCGAGGTTCCCAGGGGATGACAGTTACAGGCTGTTAAGCTGTAGGAAGGAGGAAAAGGACTGAGTTCCCCACCCTCACAGGATGACGTCACCGAAGGGACAAAAGCAGGCCAGGTGCACAGCTGGGATTCCCTCCAAGGTGTTACCCGGCATCCCCAGTGACCTTCCACGCGGCACCAGGGTCACATTCATGATTTCAGGCTGGGGTGGAGCAGGGGCTGCAGAAGGAAGCCTGGGGGAGGGGCGTGGCCTGGCACAGTTGGGGAGGCGCACGAGTGAGGACAGGATAGGGCCGGTGGCTGCCCGGCACCTGGGCTCTGATGGGCAGGCTCAGAAGCGGATGAGGCTAGAGGTCCCTGGGACTCTCCTGGCCCAGAGGAGCAGCGTCTTCCATCCCGCGTGGCCCACAGCTCCAGGAGTGGCGACGCACACCCCATCAACTGCAAAGGGGACAGCCTGCCTGCCAGCACCTCACAGGGTCAGGTCTAGAGGCGGTATCTGGGCCCCAGGGCCTCCTAAGCACCCATCTCCGCTTTCTGGAAAGGGGCTTGTCAGAACTGGGCAGCCGAGGGGCAGCCAGGAGAAGGCAGGGCTCCTGCTCAAGATGGACGGAGGGAGCTCTGGGCTCTGGAAGGAGGGCCGGGTCCATTCCCAGGCCTGCAGGTTAGGCCGTCTGAGACCTGGTGTCAGTCCCTAGTCCGGCCCCTCTGCCCCAGACCTGCCTCTGCGGGGTGTGCTGGGGTGGGCAGGGTTGTCCTGGCTGGTTGCCGCTTGCTTGGGACCTTGAACAGGTGCTGCTCGCTGGGCCTTAGTTTCTGCTTCTGTGGAATGCGAACGGTTTCATCCTGACTCCTAAGCCTTTGAGACTAAGGGTTCAGGATGCAATACCGCAAGCCCCTCTCGGATTACAGGAGAACATTAGCAAGAGCCGGTTCAGGCTCCACCACAGAGAGGGAGGACAGTGTCTGCTCAGGACAGGAGTTCAGGATCAGCTGGTTCAGGCTCCTCAGTCAGGCTCCCGAGCCCACACAGGCTGCCTCCGTGCCGTGCTGCCTCAGTGCGTTGCCTAGTTGATCTGTGTCCTCCCTGCACCCAGGACACCCCAGTGAGATCCTCGAACAGACAGTTGCACAAAGAAAAGCAGTGAGCACAGCCCAGGGCATGTCCTCCAGGCCCCAGGGGGCAGGGCTGTCCAGGGAACGGACCTGCAGCGGCACACACAGGCTGGAGGGCGCCCCCTGGGTCAGCCAGGCCGTGGAGCTCCCCTCCATCGCCACCTGATGACGGGCGCCCATCTGCTCGTGGCTCCGTGGCCGCCTTGTCCTGGCTTCACTGGCCTGTCCCCTCTGCTCACAGAGCGTTCATGTGTCTAGTGACCTGTGTCCCGTGGTTCCCCTGCGTCCTCCTGACTGTGACTTGCTGTGACCCAAACTCTCCCAAATGCTTCTGTCTGGGCTCCTTCCAGCAACAGCGCCGGCAGCTGCAACCTCCTGTCTCAGCAGGTTCAGTCCTGCAAGGAGCCTCTGTTGGGACCAGAGCTTGTTTTGTGGTGGTGATGTCATAGGTCAAAGGTTGGTCTTAGGATGTGTGAGGTGTTCCATTCCTTAAGGCCATGGTCACAGGTCTAAAGCACAGCTGCTTAAGAGCTGACCTTTGAGCAGGAGTGTGGGTGGGGCAGGCAGTGTCCTTGGCCTGTGTGTCTAATGGAGGGTCATGTTAGACCTGGCACACGTATATATACCTACGTATGTGTGCATCTGCACAGTGTAATGTAAATGCATGCATGTGTGTTTATGTACAGACATGGGTGTGAATGTATGTGTGTGTCCGTGTGGCAACACTGACGGAAGTGGAATGGTGATCACTGTGTTTGAGAAACAAAAATGAGTTGGGCTGAGACCGGTTTGGCTCAGTGGATAGAGCGTCGGCCTGCGGACTGAAAGGTCCCAGGTTCGATTCCGGTCGGGGGCATGTACCTTGCTTGCGGGCACATCTCCACTGTGCGGCGTGCAGGAGGCAGCTGATCGATGTCTCTCATCTATGTTTCTGACTTTCTATCTCTCCCTTCTTCTCTGTAAAAAATCAATAAAATATATTTTTTTAAAAAATGAGTTGGTTCTCACGCTCCTGCTAACGTTCCCCTAGAAAAGAAAATGAAAAGGTTCTATCTCCTCTTCTTTATGACGAAAGCCGGGAAGGAACCTCAGCGTCCAGCGATAACTAGTCTCTGAGTGGGTGATGGTGTCTGAGTGACATTCTTCCTCAAAAGGCTCCCAACAATGGTTGCATTGCTGCGAAGGTGAAAGCATCGCGAGGTCCCAGGGGCCAAGGAGAGGCCCAGGGAGAGGGGTGCTTGGTGGAATGGACACGCCGGGCTGAGGAGCGTTGTTCACAGGGGCTCCTTCTGTGGGGCTGTGGGCGAACCCGTGTTTCCAGACTCGCCGATCCGAGGGCAGAGACCCAGCCACGTCCCTGCCCGCAGGCGTCCTTCCTTTCTGACCCACGGACCGGGCCTGTGGACCAGAACTCGGGCTCGGGAATCAGACCGGCCTGGGTTACAGTGGGCTCGGGCCTGGTCCAGTGTCTCCGCCCCCTGAGCCTGTCTGTCTGTCTGTCTGTCTGTCTGTGGCGTCAGGAATCAGGGAGGCCCCCTCTCGGCAGGTGAGCACCGCCTCGCCCGGCAGCTGCGCCCGTCAGCCTGGTCCTGGGTCCCAGGAACCGCCCGGGAGGATGCGGGAAGGGAGGCCTCAGGCCGAGGAGTCGGTGGGTGGAGGCCGCCGTGTGGCTCTGTGACATCACTAACGTGACGCTGGTTCGCGAGGCCTCCTCCCCGGTCTCCTCAGACCGCTGCCCGGGCTGGGGCTGGGCTCGGACTCTGGTCCTCGGACGAGGGAGGCCAGGCCCCGTGGCCGCCTCGGGTCCTCAGCTTCGGGCTCCCGGGCCCCGGGCCTGGCAGAGCCGCCGCTGTGCCCCGTGCAGAGCCGCGGCCCCAGTGACGCCCTCTCTCCTCTCTGTCTCAGGGCGCAGCGTGGATCCTGGCCTGGCCGGTCTGCTGGGGCGCCGGGCGCCGCGCTCCCAACAGCCCTTCGTGGTCACGTTTTTCAGGGCGAGCCCCAGCCCCGTCCGGGCCCCCCGGGCCGTGAGGCCCCTGCGGAAGCGGCTGCTGAAGAAGACCAACGAGCTGCCGCAGGCCCACAAGCTGCCGGGGATCTTCGGTGCGTCCGGGCGCGGGCCGAGGCCGTGGGCCGGGGACCAGAGGTGGTGGCAGAACCTTCTGGCCTCACAGGGGGTCAGGCCAGGGTCACCCTCCCGCCCCCCTGCTGACCCCCGCCCTGGCCTCGCCCCCTGTGAACCGGCCATGCCTGTCTCTCAGGCCTCCCTGCCATGGAGGTCCCTCTGTGCCTCCCCCGGCTTCCCCAGCCCTCCCTGAGCCTCCGGGCAGCACCGCCCCTGTGCCCGCGGCTCTCCCCCTGGCACCCTTCGGGATGCACCATTGTTGAGGGGAAGGTCTCCCCACCAGGCAAGACCCTTGGAACTGGGGGGGGGGGGGGGGCGCTTCACCGACCATGTGCCTCTGTTTCTCTCCGGGAGTCAGCCCCCTGTTTGGCCTCACACGAGCCCCTTGGCCTGTGCAGGGTGTGGCAGGAGGGGTGGGTGAGGGCAGGAGGGACCCCCGGGGGAGGAGATGCCACCGCCTGGAGGCAGGGAGGTCCGAGTGTTCACTGAGGTCAGGCGGCCACAGGCTGAGGTCGGGCTGGCGGAGCCGGGCTTCCTCTGCGGCCACGGGAGCCACGCAGGCTCTGGGGTCGGTCCGACACTGGCAGAGCTGCCGGGACGGCTGGGGGGACCCAGTGGCTTAGTTTTCCCTCGTTCACTGATCCCACAAATGTGCCCGTGAGGGCACCCCGCCCTGGAGCCCGTGGCAGCGGCCCAGGGCAGCGCCCAGGAAACACCTTGCACCGTCTGTCCCCGCAGATGGCGCCCACGGCTCCCACGGTCGGCAGGTGTGCCGGCGGCACGAGCTCTATGTCAGCTTCCGGGACCTGGACTGGCTGGTAATGTCCCCCCCCTTCTCTCTCAGACCACCACCCGCCTGAAGGCCACGTGTGTCTCCAGGAGGGGGTGGGCTTGGGTTTGCTGTGTCCTTTCATGTATTATTTTCTTCTGAGTTTTCCGAGTGTTCTAAAAGGAGAATGTGTCATTTTTTGGTGAAAATGTGCTTTTTGGTAAAAGCTGTGAAAATGGAGACACCCTGCCTCCTGAGTCCTAAAATGTCAGGGCTGCAAAGGGACCCGAGGCCAGGCTGGCCGAGCCTCCGTCCGGCCTTTGCAGCGACAGCAGCTGCGGGAGGCTGGGGGCGGGGCAACAGGAGGACCCCAGAGAGCTTTCCCAGCCCGGTCTGCCGAGGGTCTGGGGGGGGTGCCAGGCTTCGGAGGGAGGGGGCTGCTCAGGAGGGGCTGAGGGTGAGTGACAGGTCCCTGAGGCTGAGGGAGGGAGCGTGGGGGCAGCCCTGAACCCTCCTGTGGCAGGTGCGGGGGAGGGGCCACCTGGTGGGACTCACCTTCTCCCCTTCCCCACCCAGGACTGGGTCATCGCCCCCCAAGGCTACTCAGCCTATTACTGTGAGGGGGAGTGCTCCTTCCCGCTGGACTCCTGCATGAACGCCACCAACCACGCCATCGTGCAGTCCCTGGTCAGTGCCAGCCCGTGCTGCCAGCCCGGGAGGGAGGGTGAGGAGAAGGCCGGGCAGCCTGGAGGGGACGGGAGCGCCTGCTCGGTCTCTCAGGTTCTCACGTGGAACCTCGGCTGGGGCACGTGTCGTTCAGCTTCCACACTGTGCAGCTGCTGGTCCCTGTGTCTGCACTCACTGCTGGTGCACACACTCTCTTTCTCTCTCTCTCTCTCTCTCTCTCTCTCTCTCTCTCTCTCACACACACACACACTCTCTTTCTCTCTCTCTCTCTCTCTCTCTCTCTCACACACACACACACACACACACACACTCATACAGACACACACACACGCACACACACACTCACACACAGATACACACACATGCACACATACTCATACACACATGCATACTCACAGATACACACACTCACACACACATGTGTGTGTGCACACATGCACATGGGGACCTGCAGGTATGTGTGGTGGTCACATACACACAGAACAGACGTACATCCTACCTGTGCACTCTGAACACGTGTGCCCATGTGCATGGGATTGTTCAACCTCAAGTGACACATGAACTCGGGTGTGTGCTCACCACCCCTCACGGTGAGTCGGGAGAGTCAGAGTCGGGAGTCACCTGTAGTCCTTGTGCGCGGGGCTCTCCTCTCAGAGAGGCTGCACCCCTGAGCGCCCACCTCCCCCCGGGTCCCAAGTCAGGAAAGGCCCTCCCGCCTCCCCACTGAGAGCCCGTGGCCGGCACACCCAGGGGCCTTGAATGCCAAGCCCAGACACCTTCTGTGGAGGCTGGGAAGTTGGGGAGCAGCGGCCCCCTGTCCAGCCTGGCTGACATCCCCACAGAGGCCGAGACTTCCCCAGGGCTGCAGAGAGGCTCTGGGCCCCAAGCCAGCCCAGTGACGGCGACAGTCCTCCTGGCAGCTGGCTCAGAGCTCGGCTCCCGGGACAAGTGGGCACTGGGGAGCAGGGGCCAGACTGCCCACGGGTCCCCCATCAGAAAGCTTCCCCGGTTCTGCAGCCCCCGTAGGGCTGGGCTTCACCCGTTCCGGGGCCCTCGGAGCAGCCCCAACTCCCACGGATGGAAGTCGGCGTCCTTCCTCTCTGCCCCAGAGCTGGGGCCCGTCGGTGGGGGGCCCTGACCGGGAGCCCAGTGCTCGCTCACTCACCCTGCCAAGTCACAGGACAAATATTTGTTGGAGCCGAAATAGCTCCACAATCAGGCCCTTTCTGGGGGGAGCAGTTCAGGCAGAGGGAGCAGCCTGGCCCGAGTCCTGCCCCAGCGCCCGTGGCCTGTGAGCGCTGCTCCTTCATCCCCCAGAGTCAGACTCGCCTGAGAAGCTGTTAGAGGGTGCGCAGTGCTTTGAGGAATGACGGTGCTGAACCCCCAGGGGCGAACCTAGAATCTGAGCCTTTATCCCGTTGCTCCATGAACTCTCTTGGGACCAGCCAGGAGGGGAGACAGGCCACAAACGGGGACGTGGACAGGCATGACCAGGGTCAGTGCAGAAGCCCAGCGGAGCCCGGTCAGTGTGGCTCAGAGGTTGAGCGTCGGCTCATGAACCAGGAAGTCACAGTTTGAGTCTTGGTCAGGAGGACACGTGCCCCGGTTGAGGGATCGATCCCCAGTAGGGAACGTGCAAGAGGCAGCTGATCAGTGATTCTCTTCTCATCACTGATGTGCCTCTCTCCCTCTCCTTCCTCTTTGAAATCAATAAAAACTTTTTTTAAGAAGCCAAGAAAAGGGTTCGAGGGGAGTGGGTGCAGCAGAGAGCTGACAGGTGCCCAGGCTGTGCCCTAAGGGCCCAGGGCAGGGAAGGGTCACGGAGAGCAGATTTTCACATCACACCTGCCCTGGCTATGGCTGGAGGGGGAGGGTCGGGGGCCAGGCGCTGGGCGGGTCCTGGAGAAGGCCCAGCGCTCACACCTGCCTGCCGCCCCCTCCCTGCCAGGTGCATTTGATGAAGCCAGATGCCGTGCCCAAGGCGTGCTGCGCGCCCACCAAGCTGAGTGCCACCTCCGTGCTCTACTATGACAGCAGCAACAACGTCATCCTGCGCAAACACCGCAACATGGTGGTCCAGGCCTGCGGCTGCCACTGAGGCCCCGCCGGTCGCTGAGCGCCTCCTGCCGGGGTCAGCCCCGCTCCAGAGGCTGAGACCCTCAATGCCACCATAGCTCTGGAGGGGCCGAAGGGAGGGCTCTCATCTCTGCCCCCATTCAGCCTGGGTCTGGTGGGCCCTCTGCAGGCCCCTGGGCCCCTTCCCCAGGATCTGTGGTTTGTCCCACCCCAACCTGTGGGGCCGGATGCACGTGGCAGCCATGGTGTCAGCGCCAGAGGCCATCTTAGCACTGTCCGTGGCCTTCGTGGCCCACAGGTGGACGACCCAGGCCACTCTGAGCGTGTGACTGGCTGGTTGGGCCAGGGTTCTGGGTTGGGAGCAGGGGTTGCCCCTTCCCAGGATGACATGGGCATTCCCAGCGCCTAGTTAGACACGTGCCTGTAGTGAACAAGCCGGATGGGCTCAGGCCTGGGCCTGCCCTCCTGCCTGGAGCGGTGTGACTCCCAGAGAAGCAAGAAACCTCAGGGGCTTCCAGTCCCCTCACTGCCCCCATGTGGGGCTCAGCACTGGACAAAGGTAACTCCTAGCAGAAGCAGGGACAGACTCGCAGCACAGACCTCACCACTGCCCGGCCTGTCGCCCGTGCCTGCCAGGGAGTGCCCGGGTTTTTTCTCCGCTGAGCATGGACAAGGTCTCAAAACCCTCAACACAAACCTTTCTGAGTTGAACAGGTTCCCACCCCTCCCGTGGTAAGGACCAATGCATCCCCGGAGCAGAGGGCCTAGGCCACCTCTGGCCAGGCATGGGGCAAGGGTGGCCACTGTCAGGTCTCCCAGAGCCTGGAAGGTGAGAACAGACTGGTCACCTGTGTCCTGTTTCCTGAGGCCTGTGAGCCGAAAAGGCCCCTGTCCCAGGGGAGTGGCAGGCAGTAATTAGGGTGAGCTGGGTGGGAAGGTTCCCGGAAACCACTGTTCTCCTTGGAGCAGCCGAGGCAGTGGGAGTGTTTATTTGATTTCTGACTTGCTAACCCTGTAATTTACCTGCTGGGGCAGACAGTCCAGCTGCCCGAACCCTGAAATACTGTGTCATTAATAGCAGATCCTGGGCCCACCCCAACCCACAGGCAAGCCCGCAGAGGCAGAACGACCCGTGTGCCCAAGGACGCGCATCCCTGGGGTCCACTCTGCACCCCGAGGGCAGGCTGCGGGAGAGCAGATCTAGGGCAGGGGTAGAGGCTGGGCCAGGCTGCAGGGAAGCAGCCCCCATACCTGGACTGGGAGGTACCCTGAGAGTGAGTGCCAGGAAGAGGCCCTCCCTGTGTACTCAGAGGATGGGCCCAGGCTGTCTGGAAGGCAGGGAGCACCTACCAGGTGCTCAGGCTGGCAGGGCTTGGACCAGACATTGGCAGAATTGTCAGGGGATCCATATTCTGGTTCCATCTCGGCAGCCACTCACCTGCTTGCTGTCTGAACCAGCCCCCTTCCCGATGCAGGCTTGTGTCCCCTCCGTGATAGGAGCCCACAGGACTCTCATCCCCCAAGGCCTTGGAGCCAGGGGTGGGGCCTGCCACCCTGCCCTTGTCTGAGAGCCCAGTGCCCGGTGGCCCAGGACAGGAGACCTGGACCCACTGAACATCTCCCTCCTCTCAACACCCGGCAGGGGCAGCCTGGAAACTGCCGGCAGATGTCAATACTGGTCTCTGCCGTGCTCAGACAGAACTCGGCCCAGGGCAGGGTGCGGGAAAGTGCGTGGAGTGAATGTTTTAGAGATGCTGCCTGCCTCGCCCGGCGGAACAGGAATGAGGCACAAATCCCTTCATGCAGTAAAGCTAATAGCACAGCAGCGATGGCTTTCCTGAGACCTGCGGCACCTCCCGCCAGGCACCTCCCACCATCCAGGTGGCCAGCATACGGGTCCAGTGGAAAAGGCCTCGGGGAAGGGAGACCGTTACAGACACAAAGCTGGAGAGGTGGCAGCGCTGCGTTACCAAGGCCACCTTGTTTGGTTGCCTGGCAACCCAGGCTGCATTCGAGGCTGCACATCAGAAGCATGAAGGAGGGCGCCCAGGCCCACTGACAGCCCAGTAAACACTGACACGGAGGACGCTAAGGACAGGCGAGGGGGGCCACTCCGTGAAGGAAACTGCTGTTCCCAGCTCCCCTCACAATCAGACTCATGTTTGTGGGGGAAATGGGTGATGTGCCCCGAGAAATTCCCAGCAATTTCACAGGAAAGCTGTAACCCAGAGACCTGGCACCAGACCCTGGCTCGGCCTCTTGCTTGTCTGGCCGAGTCATGGAACCTGCGTTGGAGCCCTCCCCTGTGGAAAGGGGTGTTGCTCCTGCCCTGGCAAGGCCGTGATGGGACCGGGTCTTTTCACAGCACTTAGCACGCCTGAACACGTGTGTGCCGTGGGGAGCATCTGTTAGTGCTCTTTCTTCAAAATAATTTGCAGACGTGGGCCTCCGTGCGTGCCTACTCAAACTCTCCCGAGTCTTAGGTCCACACTGGACACCTGCAGTGTTGCTGTCTTATCTTCAAAGCTGTGCTCTCCCCCCAAACCTAAACGTGGTGGGTTTTGTTTTAAACCTGGTCCTCTCTCGTGTGAGGGCGGGCTTGCACCTCCCTGCCTGTTGAGGAGCCCTGGCCAGCAGTGCCCACCTGCGGCCTCGTGGGAAGCTGAAGGGAACAGCTTTGTGGGTGTCTCCTCTTGCTGGGAGCCTTGAGCAGCCATTTGACTCTCTTCGCTAAGTTTTCCCGCACTTAAGAAAATACTGATTACATGTATGCGGAGGAAATTTTTGAAAATAAAAAATGATATGAACACACATTACCCCACCACAGAGAAAACGATCATTAATGATCCATCCAGTATTTCTTATTGGCACATGTATGTCTTTATTCATAAGATACAGATATTTTACAAAGGAATGATCATATTCTATGCACTGTTTGGTGATTTAATTTATATTCTGAAATTATTAAATATTCTTTGAAAACATAATTTAAGCAGCACTCCACAGCAACACTTCGGAGTTTTCTCTCACAAAGCGGGTCTCCGCAACCCTCCCCAGAGGATAGGGGAGACCACAACTGCGTGGTTCCTGGGCTGGCCCTGCCACCTCACCGAGTCCCAGGGTCAACACCTGTACAAGGTCATGTGGACCCAGGGGTGGCTTCTGGGGAAGCCCTTGCACAACCCAGGGGGTGAGCAACCAGCTCCCTATTGTCCCACTCTCCAGCCTCCCGGCCAGTCTGCTGTTTCCACCTTCCCAGGACACCAGGGAAGCCGGGGAGCGATGAGGTCCCCACAGCCCCTCCCTGGTCTCAGGGCGAGGCCAGCCCTCCTGCGGCCTGGCCAGCCTGCTCCACGTGGCAGCTTATCACCCCCAGACTAGCCGCGCTGAGTCCGTCACAACAGCCCTGATGGCGGCCATTCTCCTGGCCTCCCGGCTGCCGGTCTCTGCTGGGAAAACCGGGGCCGTGCGCGGGCTCCCGGTGCCAGAAGCGGGCCCATCCATCCCTTTGCGGGATCTGCCCTGGGATACGGGGCCACAGGCCAGCGGGCTCCTCTCCTTCCCTCCCCTCCAGACTCAACCTGATCTCAACCCCAAATGAGAACCAGCCCAGCAGTCTGAATGCTGCGATGTGATTCCGAGCAACTAACAGGCAGCGGGGAGCAGTGGCAGCCCCGCAGGTTTCTGGGGCTCCGCCTCAGCCTGAGGCTGTGAGGCGGCCTCGCCAGCCCAAACCGTTCAGGGTGAGAGGCTGGCCTAGCACAGGCTACAGACCGTGGCACCCAACCTCCATTTCCAGGGGGAGGGGAGAAGGCTTGTTTCTTCTCCTTCGTTAAGCAGGGACTGCTTCATGGCTGTGCCTGTCATCCTTGCACGGGGCTATGCTAATCTCTGCCTGGGTCCAACTGTAGTTTATCCTGTTGTGCCCCCAGCACCAGGCACAGTGCCTGGCAAAAGAAGGGCCCTGGGTACTCGCGGTAACACAACTGTGACCCCCTGGCTCCGTGACTGACAGAACCAGTGAATGGGCCCGAGACCGACTAGAGGACCCTTAAGACTCAAGACGAGCAGGTGTGGGAGCGGAAACGGAGTCTGGCTAACCCAACTGGCCTGCCTGGTACCAGGAGGGGAAAGGCCGGCGGCGCTCCTGCACCTGCTCGGACCTCGTTTTCGGTTTGTTTTTAATTAAACTCCCAGGTGGTCTGCCTGGTCCCACGAGGGTGTGCCTCAGGGGCAGCCCGGGAGGAGGGAGCAGCAGGGGGAGCAGGACAGACAGGGACAGCTGCAACCTCCGAAGATGCTGGGACTGGTACCAGGCAGCCGTCCAAGAACCAGGGTTTATTTTACTAGAAGAAAGGCCACACACGCCGTCCACGGTGGAGGGTGGCGCCTGGGCTGGATCCGCCCGCGGCCTCGCTTGGGAAGAGCCAGAGGCGGCCAGGCCGAGCCCGCGGAGTAGCTGCTCCGAGCTGACCCGAGGAGGCCCCGGCACAGAGCCCGTTAACAAGTGCTGGGTCCCCGGCCTCCGATCCTGGGGCGCGGGCTGTGCAGGGAACGGGCCTCACACATACTCCCCGCAGTCGGAGATGATCACCTTCTCCTTCGGCTTCCCGTCCTTGCTGCCCTGCGCCTTTGCGGGCGGAACAGAAGAGAAGAAGGGGGGGAGGGTGAAGATTAAAGGGGCTCAGGGACACCCCTCCCCCGCCCCCCATTCCCAGGCTGAGCAGAGCCGCCTCCTGGAGCAGCTGCCCCACTCCAGCCACAGGACGCCACTCCGCTGTCCCACGGGCTGTGCACCGAGGCTGGGCAGCACCCACCTCGATCTGCCGCACGACCTCCAGGCCTTCCGTGACCTCCCCGAACACCACGTGCTTGCCGTCCAGCCAGTCCGTCTTGTCGCACGTCAGGAAGAACTGGGAGCCGTTGGTGTTTGGGCCGGAGTTGGCCATGGAGAGCAGGCCTGGGGGAGGAGCAGTCAGTCAGTCCCTCCACCGGCTCCCTCAGCCAGGCCGACGCGGGACGGACAGACCATGCGACCGACATCTTTCTGCCCCTCCACTGACGGCAGTGAAACGGTGGGCAGGGTTTCAGTCGCTTTTAGGTGGATTTAGCCTTCCATCCACTTAACAAACTCTTCCTGTCCACTTCGTAACCAGACCGACACGGACCCAGCTCTGGGGGAGCTCAGCCTCGTGGGAAAGAGTCACGAAAAGAGCGCTGTGCCGACAGCCGTGACAGAGGCCAGGCACACGGACACCTGTGCAGGCGCCGGATGCAGAGGGACTGTGTGTGACGTGTGCTGGTGCGCTACCACGGGAGGCTCTCTGGAGGAGAGCCATTGAGCGTCTCAGGCCCAGGCTGTGGGCTGGGGCGTGTGGCACGAGGCGCTGCAGCGGGTGCGTGGTGGTGAGAAAGCCGCTCTCCCGCTGGGCCTCTGCTCGGTGCCTGTGGATGCACCAGGCGTGTCCCACTCCTCTCAATGCGGAGCAGAGCAGGGGGTCGGACACCTAACCGACCAGCCTGCGAATGTTTTAAATAGTCAACACTTACTGTGTGTGTTCTGTGTGCCAGCCGCTCCGCAGACACAGTGGTGTAGAGAAAGACCGAATCCTACCTAATGAGGCTGCCATTGTCAGAAAGGAGACAGAAAACAAAAAGCAGAAAATGAATGAATCATTTCAGGCAGTAAGTGTGTGAGGAAAAGTGAAGCTGACAACACGGAGCAGGTCAGGGACCAGGGGACACGTGTGAAGGAACTAGAAGAGGAACACACTTGTGGAGTCTGAGGGGTGGGCTGTGGGGACAGATGAGGTGGGGACGCAGAGGGGGAGTAGCAGGGCGGGGAGGTGAGCGGGGGAGGCGTCAGGTGCAGGTCGGTTGGCCCCGCTGGATGGATCCTTGGGGCGATGCGACCCAGGAGGGCTGTCAGCGGAATGACGTGACCGGGTTGCTATTAGAAGGGCCACCTGACTTCCCCTTGACATTAGACTCCCAGAGACAAGAGCAGCCCGAGGCAAGCTCCGCAGACCTCGGTGGGGGAGGAGGGGGAGGGCGGCTGGACCAGGAGGGGATGGAAGATGCTGACGCAAAGTGACGGAGAAGAGGGGTCAAGGATGAGTCTGTGTCTGACTCACCAGCCGGTGCACGTAGTGGCACTGACGGAAACAGGAAGTTTGGGGAGAAGAGCAAGAACTGTGGGGGTGATCAGCCTGGACTGAGATATGGGAGTGACTTATAGAGAAGATGGAAACCCTGGGGAGGGGAAGGGAGGGACTGGCTAGGACAGGGGTTCTAAATAGGGGCACACTGCCCCAGGAGGCTGCTGGGAAACTGCAAGGTATGTTTTCGGTCAGAAAGAGGTAGGGGGCGGGGGAGGGGAGACAACAGGTATCGGTGGGAAGTGAACCAATGCCCCGAGAAAAATGCTGGCGTTGGGGGTGCAGAAGACTGTCATGTTTTTAATTAAACTCCTAGAATTATTTTCTTTAAACTATGTGCAATTATGACTGTAATAAACATTTTTTAAAAGGCTAGACTGAAACAAAAGGATTATAGGTAAAAAGGATCCTTATGAACATTTAAGAAAACCTGACACACAACTGTGACTAGTAGTTACCTCTGGGAAATGGCTGCAGAGGGTGAGGGAAATTTTTTTTAGCTTTTAATTTATAACCTTAAAAATAATAACTTTCACTGAAAAAAAAAAAAAAACCTGGCAGATATCTCTTTAACCTACTGACCAAAGCTAAAATTGGAACCTACGCAAGGCACTTCCTTAGAAGATGCACTAACAAGGAAACGGTGTGCTCCTGAGGCAAAACACATCATGTAAATCTGACCCCGAGGCAGGACCAGCCACCTTAAACAATGGTCTACCCTCTTCCAAGATGTCACCATCACAAAAGACAATGAAAACAGAGACTACAAGACAGGACCACTGAGTGTAATGTGCAAATCCTTGTTGGGAAAAAAAACTGCTAACATTACTATCAAGAAAAATATTGGGATAAGTGATGAAATTTGAATATGGGCTGAAGATTAGTTAATAGGGTTGTATTGATATTCTATTTCCTGATTTTGATCGTTGTACTGTGATTAGCAAGGAAATATCCTTGTTCTCAGGAAATACCTACTAAATTATTTAGGAGTCAAAGGATATGTCTTCAACTTCCTCTCAAATGGCACGGGAGAGGGGTAAACATTTGTATATAATAAAATGATAAAGAGTAGGGGCAAAAAGCAAATTAATGAATGGAAAAAAGACATATGGGAGTTCCTTGTATTCTTACAGAATTCTTATTTTATGTGTGTGTGTGTGTATCCTGTTTCCCCAAAAGTAAGACACCCCCCGAAAATAAGATCTACTTCTAGTTTTGCCTCTCGCTGTAATATAAGGCATCCTCTTGAAAATAAGACCTCCCCCGAACATAAGGCCTGCCCGGAATATAAGGTCCCCGAAGCTACCTAAGGTGTCTGACTCCTGATTTAAAGAGACCTCGCACTGCCTGAACTAGCTGCATTGTGGCCAAAGAGCTGGTTTGTTTGTTTGTTTGTTTGTTTTTATTTTTATTTTTTAAATTTTCTTTTTTTACCAGGACAGAGCTGAGGAATGTCTTAAATCAAATTCTACTCTCTGGTAATATGTTTATTTCACTGATATGAATGGGAAAAGGAGGAGGGAGGAAAGCAGTTATGGAGGGAGGGAGTGGGGAAAGGAGGAAGGGAAGGAGAGAAGAAGGGAGGGAGCAGAGAGCTGGTTTGTGATGACAACTACTACTGTAATAAATTTCCTTTTTTTTTGTTCAACAATAAATGTGTACCATATTCTTCCTCATGGAAAAATAAGATATCCCCTAAAAATAAGACCTACCGCATCTTTAGGAGCAAAAATTAATATAAGACACTGTCTTATTTTGGGGGAAACAGGGTGTGTGTATATATATATGCACATACACATACACACACACACACACATACACACACACACACATAATTCTAAAAACACAATAAAACTAAACCAGATGGCAATGAAAATATTTTATAGCTTTTAACTGCTTGTTCTTTCTAATGGCCCTAAAGCCTTTATAGAGCTTCAAACTGCCTCCCCTGCCTCATTTCTTTCCAGCTGCGGGGACCTAAGATGGCTCACTTGGACTCGGGTAGAAATCGTGCCCAGGGTGCAGAATTCCAGGCAGCCTCCTCCTCAGCTTGCTCAGCCACAGCTTCGACTGGAGCCTGCTCAACCGTTGTCATGGAAACGACATCTGAGCGCAGGAGTATCTGGATGCAGCTGGTTAGCTTGCTCCCAATCTGGATGTCCAAGTATACCTGAGGGTTTGACAAGGTCTTTTTGGCAGGGGCTCTCCCTGGGTGAGGAAGAAATCACTAGGTTAGAGAGAACACCCAGAACCCAAATGCAGGGAGCAGGCTGGAGTGAGGGGTCGACAGGGAAGGAGGCCTGGGCCTCACTGGGGGA
>PVJN01036576.1:0-15674 GCA_004026805.1 Lasiurus borealis | reverse complement strand
GACTGTTCTCCACAGAGGCTACACCAGTAAATGAACAGATTTTAAATACACCCCTTCTTTTAAAGAGTGAATTAAGTTGCTTCTTTTGTGACCTTTAATTGATGTTCAATAGTTTGATGAGAGAAATATTCCTAGTCCCATTGTCTGCACCAAAATAGATACCTTGCCAGAAATTGTTCTTTCTCTTCACTTCTGACAGAAGTATTCTTATTCCTGAAAACAGAAGATGTGAAATCCAATTTTATCCCTGCTTTTTGGAGGACAGTATATGCCACTAAAGATACTTTCAACACATAATTAAGCAAACTTCTTTCTACTCTTCTTAGTCTTTGTTTTAGAAAGCTCAGTTAATGTTCTTCTGGCATCTTTTTATTGTTGATAGTCCTGTGCTTCCCAGGAACATGGAATGATTTTTCTCACTGAAAATGTAGGAAGAATAACTAGTCCTCCACTCTCCTGTGTTCTCTGGAAGTTGGCCTCCTGCAGCAACTAGGTTAAGCTTCCTTTGCTCTTTTATGCAGGAAGCTATTCAGGAGCCAACTCAGGTGAAGTGATGAAAGGACACTTGCCCCAAGCCCAGTGCTTTCTCTAAATCAATGAAGTCTTCCTAATTCTGGGATCCAGCTAGCACATTTGGCAACTAAAGCCACAGTCTGCTCCCTGGCCTCTGACAATGATGAAGGTGATATTTTGGCTCACATATTTACTCTTTGGTTTTATTTCTCAAATCATTTAGCAATTATGTGGAAAAGAGGGATGTTTTATGTTGGTGGCATCATCAGAAACTCCTGCTAGGCATGGCTCTTTTACAACAATATGTATACATGTATAATTTTTATTTAATTATAAAGCATTCTGCATGATTGAAGTTTTAATATATATTTTGATAATTTGGGATGCTAGAAGGCTTCACATTATTCTTAAACAGTCCAAGGTAATCTTCTAGAGAAGGCAGCAGATCAAACAACAAATAAAGCAGAGTGGAATTCATTTGGGAAGCTGGTAATTACCATACATCAGGACTATAAATGCAGGTATTGAGTTTATGTAGGTGTTCCCTTCTCTCTTATCCTTTAAATCTGAGACTCCAAAAACAATTTAGCAAAATAAATATCTGAGAACTATATTAGTCTCCTTAGAACTAATTTTTATATGACTCAATAAGACATCATTTAAGAGTTAGACCACTCTAACCTGGTAGATATTTCTTCCACATATTACAATAGTAAATTACGTGCACTGTTGCCTTTTTAGTGTCCCATATCTTAAGTATTCATCATTCAAAAACTTTTGTAAGCATTTTAAAGGTATTTAAGTTTTCCACCAAGGAATGTATGACATTAACAGTGTAGTTTTAGGACTAAACATTTCAAAATAGTATAGACAATGGATTAGTCAGACTCCAAACTGAATTGGGCATGTAGATTGTGGCTTTTAGAAGACAGAGGCCACAGATTTCCCCCCCCCCTTTTTTTGTAAATCAGCTAATATTGGACAGAATTTATTAAGTTAATAAATTGAACTAATGTTCCCTATTCTGGCTCAAACTTTAGAGAAATTTTTCTCACTGGGAGTGTGAATAAACAAAATGGTGCTTGTAGAAAGCAATGGGATGGTCATATTTGCTGTTGCCTTTCAGTACAGCCTGACGATAGACAGGTCATGCACCTGAGCACTAGAACTAGAAGCAGAAGGCACAAAACGAAGGTGCTCACCTCAGGATGGTGAGGAAGAGTTACATGGTCCATGTTGAAACTGTATTCATGAATTCCTATTGAGTGAAAAATAACAAGACATTTAATCTTCATCAAAAAAGGCATGTTCCGTATTCTAAGTCTTATTCTGATTATGCAATTTTGAGTATTTTCATTCTTCTCTAGTAGCTTATTTCTATATTAAGATTTCAAACATGAAGTGACAAATATGCTGATGAGCTTACATATTCAGAGAAACAGAAAAAAAGAGTTTGGGTGGTAAAGAGGAGAAAGAGAGAAGGAGAGAGAGATAGAAAGCCTCTATATTGGGTAAAATTGAAATAATTAATCAAGATATAATAAAAGCATAATTTGCGACACCCACACCACCCACCCCCTGATTCAGCAGCCTTAACACCTGGATGTCTAGTTGTAATGCTCCTCTCCACAGGAAAAAGACAGGAAGAATTATAGATGGCATGGCTTATCTTTTTAGTGGTGATTTGTAAATTGTACAAAACTTAAAAACTTTTTTAAAAGCACAATTTGCGAATATGAAAGAAATATATCTTAGATATATTTCTAAATATACTTATAAAATATTTTCATTGCTTATGGATTAGAATATCACCAGGTAGACTATTACCAAGTGATGAATTTTTCCATCTACGAGTGTGTTCATTTTTTGTATGATTTATAACTCCAATATACAGAGGCCTGTCTTCTATGTCACTGAGGGGAGATTTTAGATCAGCACTGTGCCTTTGTTCCTTGAAAACTGTCAGCAGATACTGAAGAAAATAATATATGCTCTATGCTCTGCTCTCTTTTAGGTGCCAGGATACCAAAAATAAGATTTCTTCTTATTTGTAAACTGTAATTTTTCAGTGTGGGAGATCTAACAACATAGGAGTTCAGTGGCAAGAGAAACCATTGGTTATTAATCAATTGCAAGAAAACCAAAAAAAGCAAAATGCAACCATGGCAATAGGTTTCAGATATGTGACTAAAAGAGAAGCAGTACTTCTGTGCTCACCACCAACACAACTCTGTGCCTTTCAGAATTGAAACTGCCACTTGTCTACCCTTTACCTACACCTACCTAATCTCCAAAACACTTCTAAGTCATAATCATGCTACTGTTTGGAGTTGTTCTGTTGAGTTATTTTTATCCTATAATGCTTTTCCACTTTAATCTCTCATTTGGATTTATTTTTTCAAAATGTATTAGGTGTTAGTGTTAATGGTGGATGGAGATATGGTATATATTTAAGAAAGGTTCTGTGTAAGGTATAAATTTAGGAAATGTGCCAACTTCAAGATGAAATTATTGCTTTTTTGCCTCTCAACCTCAAACTCAAAGCTCACCAGCAGCAGCATTATGGCTCCACAAATAGGAGTCAACAGCCAAAAGATAGTGAGTATGAATTGGTAAATAAAGAAGAAAAATCTAATAAATGCTGCCTTATTGAAATTGTCTTCTAAGAAACTTATGTGAGTCAGAATATCGTGTGGAACTTATTACAAAATATAGGTTTATTTTAATCTACCCCCAACAGAGATTCTGATTAAGAAAGTCTGTTGTAAAGGCCAGACATCTAAATTTTGATCGTGCTCCCCAGGTGATCCTGATGCCTGACCTACACATTGAAATCATCCTTCCAGAAATTAGAGGGATAAATCTCTCTGCCCTGATTTAATCGACAGAGTAATTAATAGCAGGATTGATAGTGATGAAGATTCAGGGAATGAAGGCCCAAGTCACAATAACTCTCACAGTACCTGTGAGTAAAACACAAGGCCAAAGCTAGAACTCTTCCTTAAACATTAGGTCCTCAGACTTTCTAAAGAGAAAGAGAAAACAGATTGGATAATAGGAGCTAAAAAATATCACATTTTCTTTAGGTTGCTGTGCATTTAGGCCACTCAACAAATATTTATACTGCATCTTATCTTCAACTTTAGTTAAAAGGTAAAAACAGTATGAAGGTAGTATAGAGAACAAATCTGATTCTATGTACCTACCCCCAAGATGTATCTGTGTAAGTCTTCTCCAAAGATACAGCTTCAGTTGCTTAGTTACTGAGAATTCCAGTAAGTATGCCAGTAAATTAAAGTCAATAGACCAAGAAAAAACTCTAAGTATGACAGTAACTGAGAACCAATAGACCAGGAAAAATGGAATGAAGTTAGAGTGTCATGTATTATGAAATAAATCTGAAGTGAACCAGGCCATTTCAGCAGTAGGTCCCATCTAAAATGAATATTGTTCATGTGTTAAAAATCCCTAGTGTGATCGTCATTATGCTTGCTGATAAGAGAAACCCAAAAGTACTTTCAGATTTGACCTTTGTTCCCAAGCCTATAATATTTAATTGGGTTAAAAGACATGAAAAATGCATATAGAGATTTAAACCGTATTTTTTCTATTGAATTGAAATGTAATCAGCACTTACCACTTTTAAAGTTATACTATTTGCTAGAGGAGACTCAGTTGTTTAAATATCTTGCAAACAAACAGCCAAAAATGATATCGGTATAAATTATTAAAGGATAACCCAAGGAAGAAGAAAAATAAAATTTCAGAGAGTATGTTAATATAGAAATAACCCCTACTAAGTTTCCATACAGCATTTTAAAATTATCTACCTATTTCATTGTTCTTGGAGTTCTGTATGATTAAATTGAGTGATTAAGTGTTAAATTAAATGAATTAATTTAACTTTTCTTCAGTGAAAGAGAAGAAACATTGCAGAAGTCACCATGGACTGCTCCATTGAGCTTTTGACAACTGAGGTGGGCTTAAATAGCTGAAAGTCAGACAGGATTGCACTCAGGCAAAGAAAACATCAGCAAAGAGATAGGGGTAAGACTAAAGAGGGTATGACAGTGGGACAATAAGAAGGCAGTATGACTTCAGCCACTTCCAAAAGTCATGTTAGATAGAGAGGATGTGATTAGACATGGAGTGCCTGGCAGGAATGTAGATTTGATTATCTTATGAAAATAGCCAGTGTGTTTTTTGTTTGTTTGTTTTTTATGATGACCAAACAATGAATAATATTATTCTGTTAATCATACTTATTCAGTCAACAACTAACCACCAGTAGTTAACATAGTTAAAACAAACTGCTTTGCCTGTCAATCACACCTGGAGACAGGTCATTGGCCAGAATGGGCATGGCCACTGCAATCACTTAAAAGCTAAACATATATATATAAACTTCCAAACAAAGGAAGTTTGCTCTTTCTTGGCTCCAGGGTGTTGGACCCCCTTGAAATTCCTGTTGTAGGGGCACGGTCCCTTGTGGGGCTCTTGGCCATGTGGGGCTTCACACAGGGACTAATAAACTTTAATCTGGTCCAAATGATGAACCATACCCGGCCACAACACGAAACAGAAATTCTGGACACTGGCCCTCTTTCTGGCTCTGCTGAACTCCCAGCTGCCCCTCTTCCAGGACTAGCTTGGGAAAAATGGGATATTGCAACCCAAGAAATGTAACTCCACACCAATATATATCTATCACCTCTCATCCTCCCACAAGGGCTTCTGAAAATTTTTGTTTCAGTTGCACCTCAAGAACTCCACAAACAATAGAGGGTTCCCCCTGGTGTACCTCTCTGGAAGCACTAGGAGCCTATTATCCTATATAATAATCCTATATAATAAAAGCCTAATATGCAAATTGTCCCCTTCCCCTCAACAGGGAGTACTGCTGGGAGTTCAACCATTTGCTATGATGTGCATTGGCCACCAGGAGGCAGCCCAAAACATGGTGGGCATTGGCCATGCAACACTGGCAGTGGGTGGCCTTGAAGGTGTTTCAGGCTCCAATGGGCCCTGAAGAGAGCTGGACTGAGGTGGGATGGTGGAGCAGGTGAGTGGGCAGTGCCAGGCCAAGGCAGATGTGAGCCATTGTTCACCAGATGGGGGCCAATTGCCCCGCTGAACTGATTGCCCCACCACTGCCGGGCTCCCAGGTTCTGAGGGAGCTGGACCAGAGCCAGATGCCCCACTGATCTGATTGCAGCGTGACCAGCAGCTTCAGCAGGGGGCGGGGCCGCTGCCCAGCTTCCTGAGCACCTGGAGCCAGGAGTTGGTGTGGCAATAGGTGGGGAAATTGGGCCCACAAGCAGTGGCAAGTGGCAGCAGCAGGGCAGAGGGAGGAGTCAGGTGGCTGGGAGAAGGGAGGGAGTACCCAGCTGGTAGCTGACAGATTTTGAGCACTGGGCCTCTAGTTACATTAATAAAGCATGGAGTGACATTAGGCTGAGATAGCTGGTGGCAGCAGAGTGATAGTAAAACCTTCACATCAAGAACATATTAATGCTCTAGTCATTTGCTAAGGGTGTATGTGAATCACCTCACTTAGTCCCCATAAGTTCCCTTTGTTTTGGGCACTGTTATTATTCCCTATTGACAGATGCGTACTAGTAAACTGAGCACAGAGACAGTAAGGAGCATGCCCATGTTCCACAGATATCGGGTGATGATGGTGGATAAAGCATAAGCAGTCTCTAGAAATTGTGCTTTTTGCCACTAGCTATAGAGTTAAAACCAGATACGAGTTTTCAACTTGCATGTCTAAATAAAAAAATTGCTCAATTAACAAGTACAAGTATGTTTTAATACTATTTTTCATTTACAGACTTCACCAGTTAAAACTTTACCATCCCTTTCCTAAATCAGACTAATAGAAAGGTTTGGTGGTTTCCAAATTCTATAATAGAATTTTAAGGCAGAATATATCTATCTCCTCCAACCTCACAACTTTACAGAAAAGAGCATAAAGACCAAGATTAAGGAAACTGTTCAAAGTAAAAAAAAAAAAAGCTAGCTAGAAATCAAACTGTGATTAAAATCAATTATTTTTGTGTTCTGACTTACTGTATAGTACAGTACCCTGATCTTATCATATGGAAAGTGATATAACTCTTCTATTATGTTTTTCCTAGCAAATGTCTTCAACTGAATCATAAAGGGAGAGTAAATTCCAGAAATACATGTGATTGGTTGCATACATACTCATTTAAAAATCCTAACACTACATGTATTAACAATTAGGCCCATTTTTTCATTTTAAGTTTTAACAAATGAATTTATCTGCAACAGTGGATTTTAAGGCAATGATATTGAGTAGGTCTGCTTCCATATTATAACAAATTCTTAGTGAGCAAGGAAATCAAAATTATTTTCCTACTTGTTATCTCACAGTGATAAATATCCAGGATTTGGATTGGGGGAAGAGGGACACCAGAAAGTGTCTAAATTTGAGATGTATTGCTATCTCTTGTGTACATATTTCTAGAACTTCAACCCATTTTCTTGTCTCATTTCCAGTACCAGTTGCCCCACTGATAGTAAAAGCACAGACAGACCAATTTGCTGTCATTTATTTTATGAGTCACTGCTGGCCTCAGATGAAAAACAAAAGGAAGCATATCCTTTTCATGTATTTTTAAAAATTGAATGCCACTCAATTGAATATCTTAATAACATGAAGCATGTAAAAGAATGTCCTACATTAATGTAGAACCAAAAATACCTCGGAGAACTATGTGGGTTCAAGGCTAATGGGATGGAATGAATTTTAAAGAAGAGGAAAAAAACAAATACAAATTTTAAAAGTGAAAAAAATGAGAAAATGAAAGAATTAAGCTGACAGGAAGGAACATATGAAATGCAGCTGTGATGCTCAATTGCTCTTCTTTTAAGTGTGAATTACTTCTGATTTTCAAATCAAGGTCTTGATATTTTCCTGTGAAAATATAGTCATATATTCTCCAAAAGAGAGAAAAGTAGGAAAGATAATGTAGTTTTACTGTAAGAAATTAAAAATAGTACTAAAAACCTAAAGTCATTTCAGTGTAAGTTATCTGCACTAGACAACATCTTTAAAAATCTTCAAATTTCCTAGCCTGATGTAGGCTAAAAAACAGCCAGACTCGGTTGCCTGGCAACCATACTTTTCACAGCTGCTGAAGTACATGAAATCACTGATGCCAAATGACCTTTCACCTATTTCCCTAAAGGAAAGTAAGAGTAAAGGAGTTACCTTGCCAATAGAAAGATGCTCAACATCACTAATCATCAAAGAAATGCAAATTAAAACCACAATGAGGTACCACCTCATACCTGTCAGAATGGCTATCATCAATAAATCAAGAAACAAATGCTGGCCAGGGTGTGGAGAAAAGGGAACCATTGTGCACTGTTGGTGAGAACGCAGAGATACTGTGGAAATCAGTATGGTGTTACCTCTAAAAAATAAGAATGGGATGGCCTTCTGACCTAGCAATTCCACTTCTAGGAATTTATCTAAAGAAAACCAAAACATTAATTCAAACAGATATAGCAATCCTACTAGTATGTTCATTGCAGTGTTATTTACAAAAGCCAATATTTGGAAACAGCCTAAATGCCCATTAGTATATGAATGGATAAAAAAGCTGTGATACATTTGCACCATGGAATACTACTCAGCTGTAAATAGGGAAGCTTACCTTTTGTGAGAACATGGATGGATCCTGAGAATGTTATGCTATATGAAATGAGCCAGTCAGAGAAAGGCAGGTACAATGTGATTTCACTTATATGTGGAATCTAATGAACAAAATACACTAACAAACTAAATAGAAACAGATTCATAGATACAGAGAACACACTGACAGCTGTCAGAAGGGTAGGGGTTTCTGGGACTGGGTGAAAAAAGGTGAAGGGATTAAGTAAAGGAAAAAAAAATTAGTAACACAGACAACAGTATGGTGATTACCAGTGTGGTGGAGGTAAAAGAGAGTAAAGGAGGGTAAGTGATGATGGAAGAAGAAGACTTGACTTGGGATGGTGAATGTACAATACAATATACAGATGACTATTAAAAAAGAATTTTTCTCAAAAAAAATATAAAACGAAGAAAGAGTTAGCTTGCAAGGTTTAAAAACAGAGGCTGGAGAACTCTCCTCTGACTACACTTTATTTGGGGAGTCACTGGAAGGGGGACTTTCAATGCCTTGGTAATTAGATAGGTACTTTGTCTGTCGCCTTCCCCTCCTCTGGGTACTACCCTGGATCTAAAGGGCTGCAAGTTTGGTGTTTTGATGTAATGTACAAGGAAAAGAAACTCGCTTTAAACTTTTTGCTGTGAATAAAATTTGAATATTAGGGAAAATGCTTGTAAATCTCTTAATGATGACCTTCCATTAACATCTCCCCATTTTTTTCATTGGAATTACTTTCTGATGATAGTAGGACTAATAAAGTGTATTCATGATGAAAAAGGACTTAGAAATAACTATTCAAATATTCTGTTTTTACATAAAAGCCTGTGATTGAATTAATTTTAGGAAATTTATTTGGCTGGCTATTCTGGTGGAAATGTGAAAAGTGCCCAGAGGTTATTTAATATGAAGAATAGTAAGTTCTTTCCAAAAGAATTCATACAATGCATTTCTAAAATGGAAAGTATTATAATTCATTTTTTCTCCTGCAGAAAGTTTAACCTTTGCTAGAATATACATTTTTTAATGGTGGCTTAATGAGTAATCCTCAATTAGTCCAGCTCTCTTATGGTCAAACAGTAAAATGTGAATGGAAATTAAACAACTAGCTGCATAGAAAGAAAGCACTCAGAGCAGTGGATTCTACTCCTCACTCCTGTCACTCACCACAGCATTGGAATTCAACTTCAGTAACACAGACATACATAACTAACATACTTAGCTTTCACTGGAAGGTTTCCTTCAGGTAAAATTGTGAATATTAAACACAATTATATAAACATTTTAGGTTATTGAAATTGTACATATTTATTTCAGTTTTATTTATAACCAATAAATATAATTTTACTTTTACTTTTTATACATTTTATATGACATGTTCACTCTCATCCCTTTATTATACTTTACTAAAATATGCTTTTTATGTTAAAAATAACTCACCTTTTCACTTTACCTCCAGAGTTAATGAGGGAATATATTTTTTTAATTCCCCACATGTCTTCTCCAAGATGGTCTTCTGTGGTTGTCAGTAGCTATAGAATCATTCAGAAGATTTTGGACAATGAAGGTGAAGAGATGTCAAGCAGCTAAAAAGAAACATAGAATAAATAGATTATAAGCATTCTAAATACCTCTCCCAGAGATCAAACCAGTTACTAAAGGCTTGGGTGAAAGTAGAGAAAAGGAGTGTAATTTTGCTGTGTGCTAAAGATATATCTGACCTTAAGTTTATGGCTTTCACCTTCTCAGGTACATTCACGGACATTATTATTCACCTAACATTCTCTTAAAAGTAAAAATTCCCAGGAAATGTATATGTGACAAAACAAGGTGTATTCGGTCAATTAGTGATTCTTAAGTAATTAAATACTTAAGCTGAGTGTTTTGCTCTTCCAGGACAGCTAGAGTGTTTCTATAATAACCTATTATTAAATAGATTTCTAAAAAATAGTTTTAATTTAAAAAGTTAAAATGGAAGATGTTTTTTCCTTTATTTTAAAAAGCTGGCACCATAATTTCTTTGGGGAAAAGCAATTTATGACCCAGGGCCATAGGAACACACAAGTTTTTATTTGTTTGTTTGTTTATTTGTTTTAATATATTTTATTGATTTTTTACAGAGAGGAAGGGAGAGAGAGTTAGAAACATCGATGAGAGAGACATCAATCAGCAGCCTCCTGCATGCCCCCCCGGGGATGTGCCCGCAACCAGGATACATTCCCTTGATCCAAATCAAATGTGGGACCTTTAGTCCGCAGGCCCACTCTCTATCACTGAGCCAAACCGGTTTCGGCAACACACAAGTTTTTAACCTTTGGGTATAAGTTAGAATTACTTAAAGAACATTTTTATTTCCTAGTCGAAACCCCTCACTACCAAGGCTGTAATCCTGATTTCACATCTCAGTCAATTCTGTATGAAAACTGCACCAATATATGTTCATGAACTTTCTAAGTTAATTTAGATTTAAACTTTTAAAAACTGTCTTACTTTCTGGCAAATAGACATTCAGACACTAGTTATAATATTGCAAGAAACATGAGTTGCAGTGTTGAAGATGGTTTATGCTTAACTACTCTTCCCAACACCTGTGTCTCTCCTCATGTAGCCTTCCATTCCCAAGATGTATCTTTATATGACTATCCTAAGAAATCTAAAAGAGCAGTTAATAAAAATATTCTGAATTATGTAGACATGTAAGTAGTAAACTAAATGTTAGCTCTTACTGTTAGCATCCACCAAGTTACTGTTAGTTAGCAGAGGGACATTGCAGTTATCCTGCAACTACACAACTTCAAGTGCACAAGTTACTTCATAGAAGAAAAAAATATCAGCTAAGCTAGTTTTGCCAGTACTAAGCATAAATATACTTTCAAGATAATCCTAGAACTTTTTATTGTTACAGAAAGTAAAGAAATAAAGAATAAGCTGGCATGTCAAAAAAACACACACATGAGTCAGTTCAAAAAGAGTCCACTGGCTAAGTCTGGAAAAATTAACCACCAAAATAAATATTGACAGTAATGATTTTAAGCTGGTGAATAAAATAACAATCAATGACTCCATGCTGACATAAATTAATAAGTAAATAAATAAATAAGGAGAAAAGAAAATGTATTTTTAATGTAGAATATAGACCAATAAGAGAGGAAAGAATGAATGATGGAGGTAGAAAACCATGAGCAAACATCAACTCTAGCAGATAAAAGTTTAATGAATAGGATAGTTTGCATAGTCTC
The DNA here is from genome assembly GCA_004026805.1 of Lasiurus borealis. Classification (NCBI taxonomy): domain Eukaryota; kingdom Metazoa; phylum Chordata; class Mammalia; order Chiroptera; family Vespertilionidae; genus Lasiurus; species Lasiurus borealis. Next base: position 4,240 of record PVJN01036576.1, on the reverse strand, counting down.
AAAATATCTCTTCACAAGTTACCTATTCATGACAAAGGGAAATAAATAGATGAATAAATAAATAGAAGGTAAAATAGTGATCAAAACTAATGTCACTAATATTAGAGCAAATTGAATCATTGCCCCGATGTGATTTACTGATAAAAATAAAATATCACTTATCACTTCAGTGGAATTCCAGATAAAAATGCGTAACCTGAAACTAGTAATGATGAAACAGCAGTTAAACTCAGTTTGAGCTGCCATGATCTGCTCAGCAAGGTTCAGGTTCTGAAGGAGGGGCCAACACACGAATGAAAATTCTATACAAGAGAGTTGAATTTGGAAGGCATTGGTGGGACCTCTTTCCTGTAGAGGCACACTGAGCCAGGGCCCCATCTCCTTTTTATTTACTTTGAATACACATTTCCCCTTTAGTAATGCATATAGGCAGATCAAAGGTAAAGTTGGTAAACAATGTAAGGATTATCAGGTCAGGAAATTGCCTCGAGACCTTGCAATCACAGAGGGGGCAAAACTTGTGCAGATATTCTTCCCTGCTGAATATCAAAGTCCATTGGACTTCCAATGTCTCTTTTTGATGTTAACTGCTGTTTGCTTTAGCCCCTGACAGTAGTCTACAAAATTACTGATCTGTACCCTTCAAAAATTCAAGACCAACATGATGGTATTTCTCAGTGGTAGAGCATCAACCTATAAATCAGGAGATCACAGTTGGATTCCCCATTAGGGCACATGAATTTTGGTCTCAATTCCCCAGTAGGGGGCATGCAGGAGGCAGCTGATCAATGATTCTCTCTTATCATTGATGTTTCTATTTCTCTCTCAATCTCCTTTCCTTTCTGAAATCAATAAAAAATATTTTTAGGAGAGCAACCAAGATGGTGGCATAGTGAACACCTAAACTACTGCCTCACACAACAATTTCAAAACTACAACTAAAAGACAGAATGGACATCATCCAGAACTATAGGAAAGCTGGCTGAGTGGAAATTCTACAACTAGAATGAAAGAGAGAGGCTCATGGAGACTCAGAGGAGCTGCAAAAAGCTGAGGTACAGAAACACACATGCATGGAGAGGACGGGAAGTGGAGGGCCTGGCTGGCCTTCTTTAGCAGGAGGGAGATAGAAACTCCTGGCTGCACTGAACCTCACTTCCGACTGCACTGAATCCCAGTTCCTGGTGAGAATCATAGCAGGGAAGTCTGGACTGTCATGAAAAGGAAGGAGTGTATGGAAACTTAGGAGAGCCGTGAAAGGCAGAGGTCTGGAGGTGCACACAAAGAGGACTGATTGCTTATTGTGCCTCTGGCTTTTTCTAGCAGAAGAAAGACAGAATCTCCCAACTGTGTTAAAATCCAGGTCTGACTGTACTGAAACCCAGTTTGGGGCAAGAGCCTGGGGATCCAACTCATACAGGTCCCTGGAGTACACGGAAACTCAGAGGAGCCAGAAAGGCAGAGGTCTGTAGGCACACGAGCATGACTATGCCCAGAGAAGGCTGCAGTAATTACTGAGGGACACTGAGACCCAGAGGCCACCACATAGGGCAGGGCTGATAAGAAGCCAAGGCTGTCTGCTCAGCCCCGAGACTCTACCCAATTCAAGCCCAGCACAGAGGCTTTTGTAATCTTGCAATTCTTAAGGCTGAGTCCAGCATAGAAGTTCTCCTAGCATAGACACAGCTGATCAATTTCCCTCAAGTGATACTAACAACAATCAAGACTTAACTACAACAAGACTGTACACACAGTCCACAAAGAATGCACCAAGAGAGTCCACCTCAGGTAACTGGGGAGGTGGAGCTACTGGGACATATATGACACCTAGCACACAAATCTACTCTACCAAATCAGGGAAGCAGTGAAAATGCAAAGACAAAGGAACAAATCACAAACAAAAGAAATGGAGGAAAACAAATGACTGGATATAGATTTCAAAACCACAGTTATAAGGTTTTTCAAGAATTTCCTAGAAAAGATGGATAAATTTAGCAAGATCCTCGAGAATATGAAAATGGACTAACTAGAAATTAAACATACACTGACTGAAATAAAAAATATTATACAAAGACTTAACAGCAGGCTAGAGGAACACAAGAATCAAGTCAAAGATTTGAAATACAAAGAAGCAGAAAACACTCAACTGGAAAAGCAAAAAGAATCCAAAAATTGGGAGATAGTGTAAGGAGTCTCTGGGGAAACTTCAAGCATACCAACATCAGAGTTATAGGGTTTCCAGAAGAAGAGAGAGATCAAGATACTGAAAACCTACATGAAGAAATAATGACTTAAAACTTCCTCCGCCTGATGAAAGAAATAGACTTATAAGTCCAGGAAGCGCACAGAATTCCAAACAAAAGGAATCCAAAGAGGACCATACCAAAACATGTCATAATTAAAATGACAAGAGCAAAAGACAAAGAGAGAATATTAAAAGCAGCAAGAGAAAAACAGTTTATTACTTACAAGGGAGCACCTATATAATTGTCAGCTGATTTCTTAACAGAAACTATGCAGGCCAGATAACAGTGGCAAGAAATACTCAAAGTGATGAATAGCAAAAACCTACAACCAAGAATACTCTACCCAGCAAAGTTATCATTCAAAATTGAAGGTCAGATAAACAACTTCACAGATAAGAAAAAACTAAAGGAGTTAGTTCAACACCAAACCAGTATTCTATGAAATGCTGAAAGGTACTCTTTAAGAAGAGGAAGAAGAAGAAAAAGGTAAAGATAAAAATTATGAACAACAAATACATACCTATCAACAAGTGAATCTAAAAATCAAGTTAATTGAAAATCAGATAAACAGAATAAACTGGTGAATATAATAGAATCAGGGGCATAGAAAGGGAGTGGACTGACAATCTTGGCAAAAGGGATGAGAGGGGTAGAGGAAGAGACTGGATAAAAATCATACACCTATGGATGAGGACAATGGTGGGGGAAGTAAGGTCAGGGGTTGGGGTGGGAGCTGGGTGGAGGGGAGCTATAGGGGGGGAAAGAGGAACAATTGTAATAATCTTTACAATAAAGATTTATTAAATAAAAAAAAGAATTTTTTAAAAAATTAAGACTGAAACACTAAGTATGGCAGAGAATCTGTCCCAACTTAAAGGATATCAAAGAGACATGAAAAATAAAAGCAATTCATGTTCCTTGTTTGGATCTTAGATAGGGAAAAAAACAAGGAAATCTCATTTTGATTATTATCTTGTCAATAGGTAGGAGAATGAACATGTTCTTAGGAAACACACAATGAATTATTTAGGAATAAAGATTTCTAATCTTCCCAATTTACTTTCAAAAGGTTCCAGAAAAAATAATATACAGGTATACAGAGCTGAAGCAGGTATATAAAGCTAAATAGGGCAAAAATATAAAAAAATATATTCTGAAAATAGATACATGGATATTCCTAGCTCCTTATATAATTCCTGAAACCTTTCTGCAAGTTTGAAACCATATCAAAATAAAAAGTTATAAATAAATAAGTAAAAGTCAGACTCTCCTCACCACCACCCAAAAATAAAAGTTGTACATAGAAGATTACTGTCAAAAAGAATAGTATAAAATTCCAGTGCTTCTAGCTTCAAGGACATTAGAGGGTAGTTTTTAAACACAGGACAGAAGGAAACTCCTCTTACATCCTACCAGGAAGTCCCTGAAAATAATATACACCTTCATCTCAAGTCTGGTTCTATAATGTTTGATTGCAAGAATAAGAAGAAGCGAGGAAGCAAGAATCAGCTGACAATGCTTTTGCCTTAGGGGGAAAGTCTTTTACTGGTGGAAGATTTTTGATGCATTTTTTATGAATGATAAAGAAAACTTTTCTACGATAGCTAGATATTTGCAAGCCTACAGCTATTCTGAAGACTTGAATACACACAACAGCATGATCACTATGTATCATTAATACTGCAAGGTTGAAGCATTCTGTTTAGTGAGATCCAAATTATTTTTTATTTAAGAAGAAAAAGAACTGAATTTACTGGGCATAAGATCCCAGGGCATTGGCATCATTTCCTTGATGAAATGTTTCTTCTTCTAGTTATTGATATCTTGTGGTAATGAACTTGATTAAAGGTAATCTTTATGGCAAAATCATATCAGAAAAGACATGTATCTTTCAGATATGCCCTCAGATAACTTTGAAGAATCCATAATGATAAATTATCCTTTCCTTTCCAAATTTATAATATTTACTAGAAGTGATATATTCTGTCATTTAC
>PVJN01036575.1:0-22839 GCA_004026805.1 Lasiurus borealis | reverse complement strand
TTCTAAAGGAAACAGATATTGTCCAGCAATTAAAAGTTTTCAAACATGTATTTTCTTCCTTTTTTTCTTTTATAATAGCATGAAGAAATTTATTTATTTTTTTAATTAAATCTTTATTATTCAGATTATTACATTTGTTTCTTTTTTCCCCTCCATAGCTACCCTCCACCTGCCTCCCACCTCTCCCCTCTAATCTTACCTCCCCACCATTAACCTCATCCATACGTGTATGATTTTTGTCCACTCTCTCCCTGCATGCCCCTCACCCTTTTCCCCCTGAGAATTATCAGTCCACTCCCTCTCTGTGCTCCTGATTCTCTTATATTCACCAGTTTATTCTGTTGATCAAATTTTTAATTCACTTAATTTTTAGATTCACTTGTTGATAGATATGTATTTGTTGTTCATAATTTTTTATCTTTTACCTTTTTCTTCTTCCTCTTTTTAAAGAGTACCTTTAAGCATTTCATATAATACTGCTTTAGAGTTGATGAACTCCTTTAGCTTTTTCTTATCTGTGAAGCTCTTTATCTGCCCTTCAATTCTGAATGATAGCTTTGCTGGATAGAGTATTCTTGATTGTGGGTTCTTGATATTCATCATGTTGAATATTTCTTGCCACTCCCGTCTGGCCTACATCGTTTCTGTTGAGAAATCAGCTGACAGTAGTATGGGTGCTCCCTTGTAGGTAATGAACTATTTTTCTCTTGCTGCTTTTAATATTCTCTCTTTGTCTTTTGCTCTTGGTATTTTAATGATGATGTGTCTTGGTGTGGTCCTCTTTGGATTCCTTTTATATGGGGTTCTGTGTGCTTCCTGGACTTATAAGTCTATTTCACCAGATGAAGGAAGTTTTCCGTCGTCAATATTTCTTTAAATAGGTTTTCAGTATCTTGCTCTCTCTCTTATGGCACCTCACAATTCTGATGTTGGTACGCTTGAAGCTGTCCCAGAGGCTCCTTACATTATCTTCACATTTTTGGATTCTTTTTTCTTCTTGCTTTTCCAGTTGAGTGTTTTCTGATTCCTTATATTTCAAATTTTTGACTTGATTCTTGCCTTCTAGTCTGCTGTTAGGTCTCTGTATAATATTTTTTATTTCAGTCAGTGTATGTTTAATTTCTAATTGGTCCTTTTTCATGTCTAGTTGGTCCTGTTTCATCTCCTCTTGGGTCTCGCTAAATTTATCCATCTTTTCTAGGATGTTCTTGAATAACCTTATAACTGTGGTTTTGAACTCTATATCCAGTCATTTGTTTTCCTCCATTTGTTTTCTTTGTGATCTCTTCCTTTGTCTCCGCATTTTCACTATGCCGGGAGAACTTTTGTGTTGGATTCAGCCTTATGATACCAGACTTGCAAAACTGCAAAAGCCTCTCTGTTGAGCTTGGGATGGGTGGAGTCTCAGGGCTTAACGGACCACCTTGCCTTCCAGTCGGCCTTGCCCTCCATGGTCCCTGGGTCTCACATGACTCTGGGTAATCACTGGAGCGGTCCTTGTGCACACACAAGCAGTGCCTCTAGACAGCTGCCTTTCCGGCCTCCCAGCGCTCTGGGACCATATGAGTCCTGGTCCCCAGGATTTTGCTGAAACTGGAGTTTAGTGGAGTTAGAAGTGGCACAGTTGGGAAGCTCTGTCTCCCACCCACTTGTGAAAGCCAGCGGCACAATCAGCAGATGGTCTTCTGTGCACAGTGCTGTGTGCACGACTAGACTTCTGCCCTTTCATGACTCCCCTAAATTTCCGTGCACTTCTCCCTTTTTACAGTCCAAACTCCCCTCGTATGAGTCTCACCTGGACCTGGGATTCAGTGCCATAGGATAAGGGGTTCAGTGCAGTTGGGAGTCTCTGTCTCCCTCCCGCCAGAGAAAGCCAGCCAGGTACTCCGGCACCCGCTCTCTCTTTGCACACATCTCCGTACCTCAGCTTTTTGCAGCTCCTCTGAGTCTCTGTGAGCCCCTCTCTTTGCTTCTAGTTGGAGAACTTCCACTCAGCCAGCTCTCCTGTGATTCTAGATGATGTCTGTTCTGTCTTTTAGTTGTAGTTTTGAAATTGTTGTGCAAGGCAGCAGTGTAGGTGTTTACCTATGCTGCCATCTTGGTTTCCTCTCCTAGGTAGGTCTTCCTCATGCCTCTTGAACAGGCTCAAGCCACTTATGGGTGTGCTAAGGTGCTTGAACTTTATTGTATTCTGTTACAGGTGATGCCTTGGAAAAGCATCAAAAGTTTCAAAGTAGTTGATTATAATAACATTATGTTTTAAAATTGATTTCTGGCAGTACAGTGGTATAGGACCTCTGACTAATCTTTCTGCTGGCAATAGTTAAAGATGCTATCTACAATAATAAACTAACCCTTCAAATATCAATAAAATACATTAAAAAAAAAAAGAACCTAGAGTATCTATTTCAACTGTCCCCGTAAATTTCTCCTTCCCTGGGTTTGCTTTATATGGGGGGAAGGGTTGGATTTTATGATGAGTAAGAAGTATTAATTTGTTTTTAATATATTTTATCTTTACAGAAAGGAAGGGAGAAAGATAGAGAGGTAGAAACATCGATGGAAGAGAAACATCGATTAGCTGCCTCCTGCACACCCCCCACTGGGGATGTGCCTTCAATCAAGGTATGTGCTCTTGACTGGAATCAAACCTGGAACCTTTCATTCCACAGGCTGATGCCCTATCCACTGAGCCAAACCAGTTTTGGCAGTATCGATTTTTTAAAAGACAAATAAACTTTGAAGATACAAAAGTTAACTGTAAGAAATAAAAATTGTGAATGAAAAAAAATTAAAAATCAGGAGCCTATACTTGTATTTGAGGGTATTTGGTATCAAGAATTAGCCAATCAGACACAATCTTATTATCAAAGTGGCCAATAAGATGCAACTTTATTATATTATACATATATTTATAATTCAGGACAAGGCATTCACACTAGATGGTTATTATATTAGCTGTTTTACTTTTTCTTTTTAAAATATTTTTTTATTGATTTTTTTTACAGAGAGGAAGAGAGAGGTATAGAGAATTAGAAACATAAATGAGAGAGAGACATCGATCAGCTGGCTCCTGAACACCCCCTACTGGGGATGTTCCCACAACCAAGGTACATGCCATTGACAAGAATCAAACCCGGGACCCCCCAGTCCTCAGGCTGACACTCTATCCACTGAGCCAAACCAGTTTTGGCGGTACTCTAGGTTCTTGACAAAGGCTTGTCAGCCCACCATCTTATGCAGATACAACAAAATAACAGCACTTCAAGTTTACCTGAATGCATCGTCCCAAATTCCAACCGAGTGATGCAAATGAATGCCATGGAAGTAACAAAAGCTTAGTCATTGGCTTCCATTTACTTTCCATGGTGGTTAACAGACTTTTCAAACTGTCTTTCCTGGGAAAGTCAGACGTAAGCAACACAAGAGCAACATTTTGATCCAGCCAAGAGTAATTTAAAATGAAACCAGAAATGATTTACCTGGGCCACAGAAATGAATTTATATTTTTCAGATCTAAGTATTAGATCTGACCAAATAATTGAATAATTGAATCAACACCCCCTCCCCCTGGGAAGTTACCTTTAGACCACATAACTTTACAACCAACACTTGTTTTTGCTTAGACCACATTTCACTAGCTAAGACCATTATCTTTCCCCGCAGGACCTGCCCAGAGAATTATCTACTCAGAAAATCCCTCCCTAGAGTCCTTTGAAATCACTGACTCCCCTTCCCTGGGTGCTGGCGCTATTTTGGAGCTCAGCCCATCTGGTTTTCCAGACGACCTAATAAATGTGTAATTCTTTATCCCTTTTGGCCTTGTGCGTTCCTTCTTCGGCAACCCTAACACCCAGTATCTGCAATAGCAAGTTCTAATAATAGACTTCTAAAAGCATGCAGTTTTTCACACATCTACTTCAAAGAAATTTCTCAAACAGCACAATCAAGGAGAAAATGCTTTTGAGGCACAGGAAGAGCACAGAATCAGGTAAGTATATGCTGAGACCTTGTGTACAACCAAGATGGTACACTTTATATAAGAAGCAGTGAAAGCTGTTAAAGTGCTGCTTACAAAGGATAGTCTTAATTATCACACACACAACTGTACTGCTAAATATGATTATCTTTATTGTCTGTTTCCTTGCCCAGCCCTATCTAGACAAAAAAAAATGATAGGACTGAAATCGACAACCCATTATGAAAATGATAAAGCTTTTTAATAATGATAGTTTATTTAAAGTACTGTATACAATCAAACAGCTAGGGGTAAAAGGTCTCCAATAAGATGTCCTGGGGTAAGGAAGAGAGAAGACAGCAAGGGGTGCGGGTGGGGGTGGGGGACTTGGGAATTTGAAAAACAAAGTGGACACATGACATTAAAGTGCAGGCTGAATAACACTTCTGAAAATATTGATAAGAGCAACAATAGCACCTGTACAGTGGGACTATAAGGAAGGAGAGACTGCTTGCAGAAATACCAGAAGTAAATATTCACATTAAAATGAGAAAAGTGAAGAATTTAACTATGTGTACTATGATAGTGTATCCAATTTAGATATCTGATGTTAAAAGTTGGTAAAAGGCAATGATTCTAAAAAAACAAAAACAGATTGACCTTTTTTTCTTCCTAACCCAGACTTCATTCACTCTGTGCAATATAAAGAGTGAGGTATTTTACCATGATCAAATGCTGCATCAAAATAGATGATTTTCCACTATAAAAGACAACTATATTTTTATGGCCAAGCTTCAGAATGATGTCATTTTGGTTTTCAACACATACAGTTGAAACAGGAATTTTAGGGGTACAATAAGACAGGTTTAGGAAATTTTAGAAATTTTAGAAATGAAGGAGACCATGGAGGAAGCACAGGCCTGCAGAGCAGCAGAAGGTATATTTCCAGAGAACAGGGAAGCTGAGGGAGAATCCAAGATGGCGGCATAGGTAAACATCTACACTGCTGCCTCGCACAACAATTTCAAAACTACAACTAAAAGACAGAATGGACATCATCCAGAATCACAGGAAAGCTGGCTGAGTGGAAATTCTACAACTAGAAGGAAAGAGGTGGGCTCACAGAGACTCAGAGGAGCTGCAAAAAGCCGAGGTACAGAGACAGGCGCATGGAGAGAGCGGGTGCCAGAGTACCTGGCTGGCTTTCTCTGGTGGGAGGGAGACAGAGACTCCCAACTGCATTGAACCCTTATCCTATGGCACTGAGCCCCAGTTCCAGGTGAGACTCATAAGGGGGCAGGTTGGACTGTGAAAAGGGAGAAGTGCACGGAAATTTAGGGGAGTCTCAAAAGGGCAGAAGTCTGGTGGGGCGCACAGCACTGGGCGCAGAGGACCGACTGCTGATTGTGCGTCTGGCTTCCATGAGTGGAAGAGAGACAGAGCTTCCCAACTGCGCCACTTCTAACCCCACTAAACCCCAGTTTTGGGCAAAACCCTGGGGACCCAGACTCATATGGTCCCGGAGCGCAGGGGAGCCAGAAAGGCAATGGTCTAGAGGCACTGCGCGCATGAGCACAGGAATGCTCCAGTGATTACCCAGAGTCATGTGAGACCGAGGGGTCGTGGAGGGCAGGTCCGTTAAGTCTGAGACTCCACTCATCCCAAGCTCAACAGAGAAACTTTTGCAATTTTGCAAGTTTGTATAATAAGGCTGAATCCAACACAGAAGTTCTCTGGCATAGTAAAAATGCAGAGACAAAGGAAGAGATCACAAAAGATATGGAGGAAAACAAATGACTGGATATAGAGTTCAAAAACATGCTTATAAAGTTTTTCAAGAATATCCCAGAAAAGATGGATAAATTTAGAGAGACCCAAGAGGAGATGTAAAAGGACCAACTAGAGATGAAAAAGGACCAACTAGAAATTAAACATACACTGACTGAAATATTATACAGAGACCTAACAGCAGACTAGAGGAAGGCAAAAATTAAGTAAAAAACTTGAAATATAAAAAATCAGAAAACACTCAACTGGGAAAGCAAGAAGAAAAATAATCCAAAAATATGAAGATAATGTAAAAAGCCTCTGGGACAGCTTCAAGCATACCAACATCAGAATTGTGGGGATGCCAGAAGAAGAGAGAGAGCAAGATACTGAAAATGTATTTGAAGAAATAATGACTGAAAACTTCCCACATCTGGTGAAAGAAACGGACTTACAAGTCCAGGAAGCACACAGAACCCCAAATAAAAGGAATCCAAAGAGGACTACACAAAAACACATCATAATTAAAATACCAAGAGCAAAAGACAAAGAGAGAATATTAAAAGCAGCAAGAGAAAAACAGTTTATTACCTACAAGGGAGCACCCATACGACTGTCAGCTGATTTCTCAACAGAAACGATGCAGGCCAGACGGGAGTGGCAAGAAATATTCAACATGATGAATAGCAAGAACTCACAATCAAGAATATTCTATCCAGCAAAGCTATCATTCAGAATTGAAGGGCAGATAAAGAGCTTCACAGATAAGAAAAAGCTAAAGGAGTTCATCAACACCAAACCAGTATTATATGAAATGCTTAAAGGTACTCTTTAAGAAGAGGAAGAAGAAAAAAGGTAAAAGATAAAAAATTATGAACAACAAATACATATCTATCAACAAGTGAATCTAAAAATTAAGTGAATTAAAACTTTGATCAACAGAATAAACTGGTGAATATAATAGAATCAGGAGCACAGAAAGGGAGTGGACTGATAATTCTCAGGGGGAAAAGGGTGAAGGGGGGCAGGGAGAGACTGGACAAAAATCATACACCTATGGATGAGGTCAATGGCAGGGAGGTAAGGATAGAGGGAGGGGTGGGAGGCAGGTGGAGGGGAGCTATGGAGGGGAAAAAAGAGAAACAAATGTAATAATCTGAATAATAAAGATTTAATTAAAAAAAAATAGGGAAGCTGAAAAGCTGCAACAGGTACGTTTCTATAGAATGAGGGAGCTGGGAACAGCAAAAGGTCTATATTTACAAAATAAAGAGAAGGTAGCCCTTCGTCCAGAAGGAGAAGAAGAAAGCCCAGGGGGAACAGGAAAACAATAATGAAGGAGTGGGGAGAACCTCACATGTCCCATGTGAGGTTTGATCTTTGAGCCCAGGAGTTACTATAGTAACCAGGTTAAGGAAATAGTGACCAATCAGAGGAAATACCAAGGCAACAGGATCTGCAGCCTTTATAAGCCATAGGGAAAAGAGACTCAGTGGCACTCTTTCCCACTGCCCACGTGGGAGTCTGTACCTGTTCTTCAATACATCTCCACCTTTGCTATACCACTTTCTGTCCGTGGATTCATTTTTTGATTTCAGCGGACAAAGAATCCAGGTTCCAGTCCAAAATTTTTGCTTCACAGTTATCATAATTTGAAATAAAAATGCTGCTATGAAAGGGAACATATGTAATACTTTTATTAAGGATTAATAAAGATTAATAATAACAAAATGATGAGACAAAAGTAAAATAAAAAATGCTGCCATAGCTCAGGCAACTCTTCTGGCTCACGCAGACACAGAGGCGTGGAAGCTTTTCCCTTCTGGCCCCTCAATCCGAACTCCTAAGGCCTCTGTTCACCTGATTTTTTTTTTTAAATATATATTTTATTGATCTTTTTACAGAGAGGAAGGGAGAGGGATAGAGTTAGAAACATCGATAAGAGACATGGATCAGCTGCCTCTTTGCACGCCCTCTACAGGGGATGTGCCCGCCATCAAAGTACACGCCCTTGACTGGAATTGAACCTGGGACCTTTCAAACCACAGAAAGACGCTCTATCCACCGGTTTTGGCTGTTTACCTGATTTTTAAAAAAAGTCACTTTGGGTAAAAAAGGGTAGGTTATTACTATTATTTTTTTGGTAAATCAATAAAAATTATACCTATATTTCTCATGTTTTTGTCACCTTTTTTGTGGCCTATTTATTTGTCAATATATTGGCAAAAATGTTTTTGTGTGTGCCACAGAATTTTAGTAATTAGTTTGTGTGTCATGAGATGAAAAGTCTGAAAATTGCTGGACTAGATGTTAGATGGTATAGAATTATAATTCATTTCTTGGGTGGAATAACAGGTTGTGTTTATGAGTAGACTATTCTCAAAGATATCTGTAATTGCTGAGCTATTTAGAGGTGAAGTGTCATGGTATCTGGGACTTACTTTCCAATGGTTAGATTTTTTAAAAAGCATAAACACATACACACACACACACACACACACACACACACACACACACACAAATACATTAAATGGAATGATTTACTTTTTAAAGGGGAAATGGCTGGTTCCAAGTGTGGGGCAGGGAGATATCAAATAAAAACAAAGCTAAACACAAAGCTAGACTTCGGGTGAGACTTAATTAGAAAGACAGACTATTGCAATAGGGAAACACTCTGATCTCAGGAATCTGCAAGCATTTAAATTTCAAACAGAAAAAAAGGTTTATCTTAAAGGAAGGGAAACAGATGAGCAGAATCTGATAAAGGGGAAGCTGGATAAACAAAAGAAAGGATCAGTGGAAACCTGACAGGAAAAGGGTCTGGTTTTTGTCAACCAATTCCCAGGAAAAGCTGATAAGGGGGCATGTTTCACTTTCCTGTATATATGACTGCTGAGGTTTGGGGCCAAGCAGAGTTCAAGGGGCAGCAGGAAAAAAAGAAATCTGACTGAAGTTTGATCAAGACAAACCAAAGGGGGGGAAAATGGGTAATTTGGAACACTTGGTCAGAAAATAAAGGTGAGCTTAGAATGTCTTGATATGACCTTAAAATAGATTCCCTAGTTGGTGTTTAAAAAAAAAGTTTTTTGTTTTTTTTTTATTGATTTCAGACAAGGGAGAGGGGGATAGAAACATCAATGATAAGAGAGAATCATCATCAATCAATCAACTGCCTCCTGCACGTCCCCCAGCAGGGATCAAACCTGCAATCTGGGCATATGCCCTGAATGGGAATCAAACCGTGACCTCTTGGTTCTCAGATCAACACTCAAACACTGAACCATGCCAGCCGTTGTAGATTCCCTAGTTTTAAATGATGACTCCATCTCTTGCAAAGCTTGTGAAAATGACACAAGCCCTGGCCAATTTTTTCTCAGTGGTTAGAGTGTCAGCCTGTGGACCATGGGTCCAGGTTTGATTGCAGTTCAAGAGCATGTACCTCAGTTGCAAGTTCCTAGACCTGGTGGGGAACACATGGAAGACAATCAGTCGATGTGTCTTTCTCACATCAATGTTTCTCTCTCTCTTCCCATTTCCACTCTCTCTTCAGAAATCAATGGAAAAAATGTCCTCGAGTAAGGATTAAAAACAACAACACCAACAAAAAATTACACACATGAACATTAAAACAAATATGACAACATTAACAGTGATTAAATCCAGGTCAAGGTCATATAGATATCCATTGTATTATTTTAATTTTCCTGTGTGTTTAAAAGTTTTTTTGAAAAGTTGGGGATTAATAAAAAAATATATTAATAAAAGAGAAAATTTGGGGGGAAAGTACACCTAAAAAAGCATACTTTGCAAAAATTTCAAGTTCTTAGCAATAAATCTAACAAAAGGTGTACAAATTCTTTTTGGAAAAAATTATAAAAGCTTCTTGAGATACATTAAAGAAAACCTAAAGAAGTAGAGACGCCATTTTTTGGGGGGATAAGAGCCAATATCTCTAAAGTCTCCCAAGATTAATTTATGACTTAACCAGCTGATTCTAAAATTATTATTGAAGAACAAAGGTCAAGTCACAATCTATTACTGTTTTTAAAAGTGTAATATTAGATTTTTAAATAATGGGTTAGTGCAACATAAATTGCATATATAGAAACATGACTTCTGATAGGATAGCACTACAGATCAGTAGATGGCTTTTGAGTCAGTGTTACTGAAACAAAAGAGTTCTAGCTAAATTGAAGCCCCACATATGAAACACAAAATTATAAAACACTTAAAAGACAAAATATTTTAATATTTCAAAGTACGCAAATGCTACTTAAAAATGCATAAAAAGCACATGGCAAAAGATTGACAAATTGAACAACATCAAAATGAAGAACATCTATTTATCAAGAGACACCACAGAGTAAGTAAAAATAAAATCTGCAAATCATGTAACTGAAAGGAGTAATATCCAGGACATATAAAAAATTACTGCAAAAATAAATAAGTACATAAATAAGATAGAGTATTTAAGAACCTGCTCCGCAGCATATGTCAATTTTACTCAAATAAACTCACAAAATTCTTTAAGTAAATAAATAATGGGCAAAAGGTTTTAATATAGGAATCATAGTAAATATATGAAAAAATTTAGTGTAATGGCAAATGAAAAAATAAAAATTAAAGACACGAGATAGCATTTCTTAGGCACTGAATTTGCAAAAAAAAAAAAAAAAAATTCCTTTTAAAAAAATATCTAGCCCTAGCCAGTTTGGCCCAGTGGATAGAGTATTGGCCCTTGGTCCAAAGGGTCCTGGATTTGATTCTGATCAAAGGTATATACCTTGGTTGTGGGCTCCTCCCAGTTCAGGCCCTGGTTGGGGTTCTTGATATTTCTCTCATGTCAGTGTTTCTCTGTCTCTCTGTCTTTCTCAGTGGCATAGTTGTCGGTGATGGGAATTGCAGTGATACTAGAGGCTTAGAAATTGCTATCAAACAACTTGTTGATGATGCACTTACTTCAAAACTTCCCATGTTTTACTTGATTAACCGACCTCACATTAGCTTAGTGCCCTCTGCATTTCTGCTTCAAACGGACATGGACTATAGGTCCTTGAGTCTGAACTGGGCACAAGGGGACATTTCACTGGAGATTGTGGATGGCCAAAGTGGGAAGATCACTGAAAGTTTTCCATTTAAAAGTGGTGTGTCGATGGCAAGTCAGCTGTGTAAGGCTGCAATGCTAAGTTGATTTAACCTGCTTGCTGGTGAAGCTAAGAAAGGTGATATACTTGAAGCTAGTACATATCATGCAGCTAAGCTGGTGAGTGGCCCGAGGCAGGTGTGGAGGAGCTAGAAAAAGCATGTTGCTCTAGAAATGGAATATTTAAAAACTGCCAATAAGGACTTCCATTGATGTTTTTAAGTATATATTTATAACTTTAAGCATCTAGGTAATTGCAATTTTCATAACTATTGTTGCTATAACAATTAAATGTCATAGCCTTGGATCTCGCAAAAACAAAACAAAAAAAAAACCCACACACACAAAAAACTCAAAGTCTCTAGAGACCTGCCTTTACCTGCATTTTAATTGTATTCAGTCTTGATTAGTTTTAGGCTATAGACCACTAGGTGGGGTAAGAGATTTTCCAATAGGGTGGGGCAATTGCCTCTGCCTGCAAGCTGATTGTTATTCTCAGTCTCTTAATGGGCCTCAGAAACTTCACAAGGAGGGCAGAGGTTTTATAATAGGGTGGGACAACTGCCTCCTCCCCAGGCAAAAACCACCTGGATAGCAAAGTTCTGTTTGAGAAAGATGATTTCAACAGCCTGAGGCAATTACTTGGAACAGGAAACTAGGGTGGCTGCCTTCCAAGGTCTTTCCCCAGACCCCTCAATTCTGGCTTCTGCTTACACAGGTCCAGACCATTCTGCCATCCCTCTGCCAGAGTCCAAGGTGAGTGGCTACACACAAAATTTTGGGTGTTGGTCCTTAAGAGGGTGCCTGCATTTCCAGTCTTCTCTCCTGGCATGCCGGAAACCAAACATTGTCTCACTAATAGAAAGATGTGAACAGGAGACAGAAGGCTGGTCAACCTTAATTGCTCTGAAAGATCAGAGCTAATCACTCACTGTTTAGTTGAAACATTGTTAGCTGAAGCAGCCTCTACCTGTTTGTTTCATGTTAATTTCTGTTCTTGTAATTTCCTGCCTAAAGTCTATGGGTATGTCCCAAAGCCTTAATAAAAGGGAGAAAAAGGCCAGAGCAAGGGGTAGTCCTTTCCACTAGAAGAAGACTCCCACCTGGCCCCCCAATATCTCCAAATTAATGTTTTTGTAGTCTCTCTTTTCATTTGCATGTAACCTCCTCCAGAACCCAAACCCTGAACCAGGAGCCCTGAACCATGTGGGACATGAAAGGGGCTCCCACACTGGCAGTTAGCCATCCTGTTGTTTTTCACAGCCAAATGTTCTCTGGGCACCTTTCGAGTTCTGGTGCTCTGGGCTAAAAAGCTCAGTTTGGAATTTAGTCCCCAGAGTTCTCAGTGGGAACTCCCCCACTGCCTTCTTCCTCCAGCTGAGATATCCCTCCAGAACTTCCACTGCTGTGGGAGCCTGGCCAGCCCTTTCACACCTCTGCCCTTCCTACCAGTGTCTATGCAGTCTTCACTTTCCATCCTTGGTTATCAGGGTTCTCTCCAGCTAGTCTTCAATTGATTATTCAGGATATTTTTTCTTTGTTTTAGTTGTAATTCCAGTTTGGTCCTGGGAGCTTGTCAGTGAAGCATCCACTTACAGCTACTTACACTGCTGCCATTTTGGAATCTCAAGCCTCTGTTTTCGCAAAAAGTTTTCAATCTGATAATAGCAAGTATTGGTGTGAAGATGTGGAATAATGAGAACAAATTGCTTTAAATAAACCAATATCTGAGTCTCAGTTCCATTGTACTCTCATAAAACTGACCTGCCTGGAAATCTATCAATGATCGGCTAATATTCTGTTCACTTTTCTCCCAATATACAAAACAATGCATACCTCTCACCCATCCCAAAATGTGTATGGTGTGTGAAGTGTGGAGGTAGAGAGTTGTAAAAATGTTATCTGAAAACATAAAGAAACTATTGAGCCTTATATTATTCAGATACCCAAATGAGCAACTTATATCTTGACTAATGAGCTATTTATCTATTACTGCATAGAAAATTACCCCTAAATTAGAAGCTTAAAACAATAAACACATGCTACCAATGGTCCTCACTCATGGTGGAATGGGGCTTCATCACTAGATTGAACCATCAAGACATGTGCAGAGGATCTTGGCTTCAGAAGAGGCAAAAGCAGAAGTTCCTAGAAGGGATTTTGTTCCTCTGGTCTCATAATCAAGTCATGTGATCTAATTGGTTAGGCTAGTCAAAAACCATCAGCAAAGAAGCAAACTTTGGGGTTAATCAGGGAAAATTCAGATTTTAAATAGCACATCATTACCTTCCACTGACCTTATGTGGGTCAAGAGTCAAAAGCCAACCATCTAAGCCTCCTCAAAATTACATATTAACCTATTTTTTCCAATAAATGTCCTTTCCTTTAATATCCCTTGGCACAAATTCAGCAAACTGAGAGGTTTTACATACATTAGGAAAACATTGAAACACATATGACCCAGCCTTACTTGGAGATCACTTGGTCATATATAAGTACTTGAGTGCTCTTACTGCTTATTACATAGCATTTGTTGAGAAAAAGAGGAAGAAAAAAAGGGAAGCAACATAAAAAGCAATCCTGTGAGCCCATTTCCTTTTATGCTTCTACTATTTTCCTCTACTAAGCATTTTTACTTCCTCAACTACATTGTAGTTCCACTGTCAGCTGTTTGAACTTCCCTTTCCTAAAAGGGTCAGTGTGACCTTGATATCTGACCCAAAGTTAGCTTTCTAATACCTTTAGTCTCTGTTTCCCCCTTATGGGGCTGATTGTATGCTCATTTTTCTTATTCCTGAATGCCTCAACACTGGACTCCAACTGGGCCATCTCTCAGTTCATCCCAAAATAGAAGTTAACCTCTTGCTCTAGGAGATGAATAGACTTGATATGTCTTCCTGAATTAAAAATAAACACCTCATTATTAGCATCTAAGTTCTACTTACCACTGTTTTTCCTAAGCAAATAGGTTAAAATTGTTTTGTAACCTTTGTTGTTCATGTGGTACTTTTCAGGACTGGTTCCTTTCACTTCCTTATTATTTTCTTTACAGTCTTAGTTTTCTCAATAAATTTGTTCTCAATTTTTTGAGCATATTGAATTTTACTGTATAAATCTTGTATATAAATAAGATTCTTGAATGATAACTGTCTTTAAGATACCATCTGTGAAGAAAGTCAGCAGATCTAGTTGCTAAGTGCTCACATCTCCAAGCCCATCTGAAACCATGACAGACCCTTGGCCAACTCGCAGGAATGTGGTCCTGAGAATATTCTATATATATATATATATATATATATATATATATATATATATAATTGATTTTTTTACCAGAGGGGCTCAGGTGAGATTTTTATAAAACTGGGCGTGTATTTGTCCATAGATAGTCATTAAAACCATGGTTGTAGATAATTATGCCTAAGAAGGAAGCGTGAAGGAAGAAGGGAAGCCAGCATAAGCCTGAGTTGTGAGGAATGTGGATCTAAAGTCTGCCTGAAGGGGATAACCTGATGAAGGAGACTAAGAAGAAATGAGTATAGATGTAGACAGAAAACCAGCAGAGCATAATGTCACAGGATACTGCCGAGAGACAAAGAAAATGAAGATAGAAAAGCAGCCACTGGCCAAGATGAAATTGTAATAAATCTATGGATTTTGTGTGAAAGAAAAGAAACAAACAAATCAGGCACTGGATTTAAAGACCAGGAGGTCATTGATAATTTTGGTAAAGATCAGGTTGAGGGAGAGGACAATGCCAGATTGCAGTGGTGGAGGAATGAATATGAGGTGCCAGAGAGTGTAGATGACTGAGAAATCTATACTAATAAAAGGATAATATGCTAATTAGACCTGGTCGACCGTATATCTTCAAGTCATCCAGTCCATCAGGGGAGGGCAGTTAGGGGCAATTAGGCCGGCAGGGAAGGGCCATTAGGGGTGATCAGGCAGGCAGGCAGAGGGGATGGGGGCATCAGGCAGGAAGACAGGTGAGCAGTTAGGGGACAGCAGTCCCAGATTCTGAGGTGAATGTCTGACATCCCCCAAAGGGTCCCAGATTGGAGAGGGTACAGGCCGGGCTGAGGAACCGGCCCCACTCCCTCCTCCCCCCAATGCATGAATTTGGTACACCAGTCCTCTAATATAGATATAAGAGGAGGAGCTATAGGCCACAGAGTATCTCTCAAGAAACAGTTTTTGTTAGTGCTTTTTTTACAGTCATTTAATAAATTTTATGTTACCTGGGAATTTTCACTTAAGTATCAAATTTATTTGGTCAGTCCACATTTTTTTTCTACATTACTTTTTAAAAAATTTATGTTTATTGATTTCAGAAAGAGAGAGATAGAGAGAGATAAAAACATCAATGATGAGAGAGCATTGATTGGCTGCCTCCTGATAGTACCCTACTGGGAATTGAGCCTGCAACCCAGGCATGTGCCCTTGACTGGAATCAAACCCAAGACCTTTCATTCCTCAGGCTGACTCTCTATCCACTGAGCCAAACCAGCTAAGGCTCACATAACTTATGGATGTTAATTTTATTTTTAAAAATATGCAATACATCTAAGTGATTCCAAATTTCCATCCTGTCCCTCAACCCCCAGTTTTTTTCCTCAGAGGAACCTATATTGTGAGTTAAATTACCACATTTATTTATTTATTTTTAATTGATTTCAGAGAGGACAGGAGAGGGAGAGAGAGATAGAATCATCAATGATGAGAGAGAATCATTGATCAGCTGCCTCCTGCACACTCCCCACTGGGGATGGCGTTTGAAAACTGGGCACGTGCCCTGACCAGAAATTGGACCCTGACCTCTTGGATCACAGATCAATGCTTAACCACTGAGCCACACCAGGCAGCCTTTCCCTTCTCTTCCTTTCTCTCTCTAATCCACTGCATCTAATCAATAAAAAAAGAAAAATCTCTTAAAAATAAATAAATAAATAAATAAATAAATAAATAAATAAATAAATAAATAAAATAGCCCAGCTGGTGGTGCTAAACAGAAAAACCACAGGCCTATAATGGCACCACTTATGCTGAAAGCTCAGGATACCAAACCTAGATTACATACTTGATCTAATTGCAGTTTCAACCTCTCCCAGAAACTCAATCTCAGCCAGTCTGGAATTTCCAGATAACACTAGTGAGGTAGTCTATCTGATAAGACCCTCAGCTTTCAGGGAAGATATCCTTGCCTGAAGTAACCCATTCTTAATTTTTTTTTTTAATTTTTATTGATTTTTTACATAGAGGACGAGAGAGGGACAGAGAGCTAGAAACATCAATCAGCTGCCTCCTGCACACCTCCTATTAGGGATGTGCCAGCAACCAAGATACATGCCCTTGACCAGAATCAAACTCTTCAGTCGCAGGCCGACGCTCTATCCACTGAGCCAAACCGTTCTTGGCTCACTCTTAACTTCTTAGTCCAGGAATCAAAAGGTGACCTCCTGATTCATAGGTTGACCCTAACCCACTCACTTAACTTC
Organism: Lasiurus borealis; assembly: GCA_004026805.1. Classification (NCBI taxonomy): domain Eukaryota; kingdom Metazoa; phylum Chordata; class Mammalia; order Chiroptera; family Vespertilionidae; genus Lasiurus; species Lasiurus borealis. The sequence continues at coordinate 6,476 of PVJN01036575.1, read as the reverse complement.
CTCCAACCTCTTTCTGTTGATAAAAACCTTCCATGTATACAACTCTAGTTGCTACATGGGATGCTGACGATTCATTAATTGCTTAATTAAAGCCAATTTGATCTTGAAGTTTACTCAATTGAACTCTTTTTTTTTTTTTTTAACAATGGTAAGTATTCAACTATATATATTACTGTGCTTTGTTTAACCAGAATGATATTGATGGACATTTGGTTTGTTGACAGTTGTTTGCTATTGAGAGAAGTTAGCCTGAAACGTAGGCAGACAGGACAGGGGTCCAATGGAAAACAAAGGCAGGTGGGACACAGCGTCAGGCGTGGTGGTTTGAGCAGCCTAACCACAGAAACCAACTATGTTGATTTCATAAAATGTTTTTGGATACAGAACGGGAGGCATGGGAAACCAAGGGAAGGCCTGCTGTTACAAGGTGTACGAACACATAGAAACAAAGAAAGTTCAGGTCTGTTGCTGGGCGAGAACAACGAGGGAACCAATCAGGTGGTGACAGACAGATCCGGAGCAGGCTTGTAGCACATATGTTCTCCTAGATTTGCTTTGCTGACAACGCATTCTTTGGATCCCTTCCCCCATCAGGAAGTCTGAATCTGCTTGTAATAAACTTTCCACACTTTTGCTTAAACCTCCTGGTTCCAAGACCTCATTCTTCTGTGTCGCGAGACACGACCTGGGGAAAAACACCTTGGCTCACCGTTCAGGTCATCACTATTACACACACCGAAGCAATAAATAACCCTGTGCCATCTCACAACTGTGTGTCTTAGGTCTGTCTCCCCAGAAGCAGATTCTGGTGGGGTCTTGTGCACTGATTTATTAGGAGAACACTAGAAGCCTAGGAGAGTGAGGGAAGCAGGGCAGGGAAGGGGAAGAAGTAAAGCAAGAGCGTCTGGATTCAGTCTGCTCAGGCAGGGATCTCTGAAGCATAAACAGCAGGCAGAATCCATCTGCCCTTAGACTGGGGACCTGAATATTGGTTGCATGCCCCCATCCTACACCCATCCCTGGATAGCCAGTGGCTATGAACTAATCTCTGGTGGGAAGGAAGGGAAAGGAGAGGTGGGTATGGGGGATCAGCACATAATTCCAGACACTTCTGGTTCAGATAGCTCTGATCACCCAAAGGCAAGCCTCTGGGGTCAGAGGTGGGAGCCATTCCCAGCAGCACACACAACTGCTGGGGGCACGAGCATACCAAATTGTAGGGATCCCTATGAGGGCGCTGACATATTCTGTAGGATAAACTCGTGGAAGTAAAGTTGCCATATGGGCCTAACATTGCTTGTTGCCAATCAAACAATACCCACTGTGGTAACCCCTTTCCTGTCCCGTGTGGTTCAGGGTTCCAGTTCAGGGTCTGGGTTCTGGAGAAGGCCGCACACAAATGAAAAGAGGCTAGAAAAGCATTAATTTGGGAAATGGGGGCCAGGCGGAAGCCCCAGAGAGGACCTGGCTCTGGCTTTACCATCCCTTTTATTAAGATTAAGGTTATAGGATACACCCATATCCCTTAGGCAGGAAACTCCAATAAAAACCAATTAGTGAATTTAGGACTAACAGGTGGAGGCTGCTTCAACTACCAATATCTAGCGATTAGCTCTGACCCTTTAAAGCAATTAAGGTTGACCAGCCCTCCGGATTCCCTGTCCACACCCCCCCACTAATAAAACAATGATCGGCTTCTGGCACTCCACCCCAACCCCTGCCCAATCCTTCCTCATAGAGCCCTGAGTTAATGTGAAGTAACTATTTTGTTAATTAAAAAATATACTTTCCCACTCCCCCTGGCATCTGGCTGGTCATGTGACACATTTAGTGTAATAAGACGAAGCTAAAAGTTTCTGAGGATAGTGCCCCTTTCTGAATAAAAAGACAATATTTACTTTACTCTCTTCCCCCTTCACTTCACATCCTTCTTTCTGCCAGGAGTACATGGGACAGGAGTGTGTAGGTGCAGCCTCAGCTGCCTTGTGGCCATGAGACAGGAAGCAGGAAAACAGAGTCCTGTGCACTGGCACGGGGAAAGTCAACACAGGTCTTGAATGAAAATAGTGTCTTTGTGTACCCAAGGCCTCAATGTGATAGTATTAGTAATAACTATTTTACACGCTGACATTCATATATGTGGTAATTGACAAATGATGAATGTACTTTCACAAAATTGATCCTATTTCTTTTTTTTTTTTTTCTTTTCAATTCCTCCACCTCCATGTGATGAGCATTGTTACTCTTGGGGGGAATAAAATCTCCTGCAATATCAAGAGCGCGTAATTCATTAATGGCTATTTTGAGTTAGTTCGCTTTCCTTCTAGCAACTAGCTAAGAGTCACTATCCGAAAAGTGTCTTTTAAATGTGAAGATATGGGAAGAAAGTAATGTACCATGGAGTATTTGGGGAACAGGCCCACACTCCAAAATTACAGTGACAGGGGACAGTGCCACAAGGACACCACAGGTCAAAGGAAAGATGCAGTGCTGGAAGGGAAGAGGACAGCCGGGATGTCCACATGTCACCAAAGACAAATTTTACCCATTCTGAAAGTGTGCACTGTTGTCTGTGCGAGAACCAATGTTCCCTGTAGTTCTGTGTTCCTGCAGCGCCCCAGCCTCCTGTGGCGCGGGCATTGACGGGCTGGGAAAATGAGAAAGTTTTCTTGTATGCCCCCCAGGAGCACCTGCTCCGATGGAGCCATTTACTAGCACTTAATGGGGCAATAAAACTTCTCTGTCTTACCTGGAATCATTGCTTGACAACCCAGGACAGGGGGCTGCTTTCCTTCTCCCCAGGCAGAGCCCAGAGGGTTGAGAGGACTAGCTAGCTCCCTTTGTGTTTACACATCAAAAGAGGAGAAAGGCCTGGTTGTAATCCAAAGAGGATGTTTTTATCTTCTAAAGACTATTGAGATCATTTAGATGAAAAATACCAGTAATTTAGCTTCCAAAAGGGAAAACTTCAAACTTCTTTGCTTTCTGCCCCCTATGGAAGACTAGGGTATTTTACAGGCAAAGGGTTTTTTTCCTCCTTCCAGGGAAAGAGGAATGGTTATCTGTCTCTATATAAACTTTAGGTCCACACTTTAGGGTCTCTCTCCTACATTGTGAATCTCCCCTTGCATGTAGGCTTGCCTCCTTGATGGATAATGCAGCAATGTAACTGCCTGATATCTCTGCTGTGAGTAATGAAAGCTTTGACCACTCATGCATACCAGATGTTTTTGCAACCTACTTATCTACCTATCTCTGCGCAAGTAGGGTAACATTTCAGACCCATGCATAGTTTCTGACTCAACACAACCTTCCTTTAAGAAAGTAGCGAATTACTCTTCTTATTGTTACAGAAAACCGGAATAATCAAACCATGCTCGGAGAGTTTGGAGTTACATTTACCACGCCCAGATCCAGAGGAAAATGTTTCTCAAATTCTGGGCCCCAACATGCAGAAATTTTCTCAACTTATATGTTTTTACCTTCGTTGTCTCCCAAATATGGGATGTTTCCCACCCCTTTGCAAGTTCTTAAATGGCCCCTATGTGCTGAGGCCTTGAGACCTCAACCAAAGGCCTGGCCTGGTGCCAGCACTGATAATTTTGTCCAGGGAAGGTTTAATGGCCTCTCTGAAGTGAGAATAGTCTCATTTTCCTTATTATTTAAGCAAGCAAACATTTACAGAAACCAATAGCAAGGTTAAAATTTCAAACAGCAGTTTTTATATAAGATGGATGCTTCATTATGATTCAACCAACCTTGAGTTTCTAATATCATGTATGTATTTTCCTGCCTAAAAAGATGGATGTGGGAACCTCTTTCTACGTCCTGTGTGGTTCAGGGTTCCCGGGTCAGGGTTCGGGTTCTGAAGGAGGCCGCATGCAAACAAAATGAGAGACTAGAAAATATTAATTTGGCGATATTGGGGGGCCAGGTGGGAGCCTTCCTCTAGTGGGAAGGACTGCCATTTTGCTCTGGCCTTTTTCTCCCTTTTATTAAGGCTTTGGGACACACCCCTAGCCTTTAAACAGGAAATAACAGAAATTAACATGATACAAACAGATAGAGGTTGCTTCAACCAATAATGTTTCAACTAAACAGTGAGTAATTAGCTCTGACCTTTCAGAGCAATTAAGGTTTGCCAGCCTTCTGGCTTCCTGTTTACATCCTTTTAGTGAGAACAATATTTGGTTTCCGACAGATGGAACCTAAACACGAGGAAACATTGAGAAAAATCCAGATTGATGGAAACTCTAGAGATGCAGAGAGAGAAACATTGCCGTGAGAGAGACACGTCGATGGGTTGCCTCCTAAACCCCCTGACCAAGGCTTGGGATGGAGTCTGCAACCAAGAGGAGGTACGCTGTGGAGTAAGATAGGAAGGCTAAGAGACAAAGGCAACTTCTTGACTGAAGATCAAACCCTTCAGCTGCTGTTGGGCGACTGCAGAGGCCTTGAAGCCAGTCAAGGCCTGTGCCCACAGGGACCTGAGGCCCACCAATACCCTGCTTGGAGATGAGGGGCAGCGGGTGTTAATGGACTTGGGTTCCATGAATCAGGCATGCATCCCACCAGGCTCAGGCCCTGCCACCCGTAGGCTGAGTGCTGTGTGCCGTGATGTTTGGGGAAGGCCTTGTGGGGTAGTGTTCCAGAAGGGTGACAGCGTGGCCCTGGTGGTACAGAACCAACTCCGCACCTTGCAAAGCCCCAGGCGCTCTTCAGCATGGTGGCAGCTGCTGGCCTCGGTGATGACTGACTGTGCACCCCTGGCAGCGCCCTCATATTTCCTCCTCAGTCAGTTGGAGGCACTGCACCCCCCAGCTCCAGGCCAGCACACTGCCCCAATCCGAACAAACCAGTTGCCACACCTCCGTGCTTTGGAAAGAGGCTCTTGTCCCTCACTGGAACCTCTGTCTTTTCTCTCCAGGCTTGCTCTCTCATAGCTGGGTGCAAGGGTGGGGAGACTCAGCTCAGTCTCCTCGCTCTGCTCTGTTCTCTTCCCCTCAGAACAACTGGACAGGGAGCTGAGTTGGGGTGGGTGGGGGAAGGAGAAAGAGAAACAGAATCTAGTAAAGGACCTGAGCAGGACTGCCAAGTTTATGGCATGGTCTGCTTCCAAATCTGGGAGCAGGAGAATCCTATATAATAAAAGGTTAATATGCAAATTGTAACCTTCACTGGGAGTTTAACTGAGAGTTTTCAGGGGTGGGGCTGCCTGGCCAACTGCCTGTGGCCCCTCCTCCTGCCCTGCCCACAATTGGCCCCCCTACCTCAAGCCGTTGGGCTGGCGGGATCTCACCCATGCACGAATTCATGCACCGGGCCCCTAGTGTATAAATAGAATAATAAAATGAAAACAGCTTGGTAAAAGGTTTAAAGCCTAGCCCTGGCCAGGTGGCTTAGTTGGTTGAAGCATTGTCTCATGCACCAAAAGGTTGTAGGTTTTTGACTCCTGGTCAGACACATATCTAGATTGCAGTTTGATCCCAGGTTGGGATGTACAGGTCTTCCAATTGATGTTTCTCTCATCAATGTTTCTGTCTCTCTCTCCTTTTCTCTCTGTCTCTCTGTCTCTGTCTCTCTCTCTCTCAAAATCAATAAAAGCCTATCCTCTGGTAAAAATTAAAAAAATAAATAAATAAAAAGCTTTAAAGCCTATCTGAGCTTTTGCCAAGAACATAAAGATTCAAGGTAAGAAGGAATGATAATAGTATTAACAATAAAATAATATATTTAGAGTACTTTAAAGTTTAAAAAATGGCTTCCATATAACTTGTATGCATGCATATAAGCATAATCAATGGACACAGACACTACGGGGGGAGTGGTGAAAGTGTGAGGGTTGGGGATTGCCATAAAGATGTCAATGGGAGAAAAAGGAGACATATATAATACTATATGTAATACTTTAAATAATAAAGAATTTTAAAAAATGGCTTCCACATACATTTGATGTGAGTCTCAATCAACCCTTAAAACTCCAGCATGTACTGAAACTAGTTTGGCTCAGTGGATAGGGCGTCAGCCTGCGGACTGAAAGTTCCCAGGTTCGATTCTGGTCAAGGGCATGTATCTTGGTTGCAGGCCCATCTCTAGTAGGGAGTGTGCAGGAGGCAGCTGGTCGATGTTTCTCTCTCATCAATCTTTCTAGTTCTTTATCCCTCTCTCTTCCTCTCTATAGAAAAATCAATAAAATATATTTAAAGAAAAGAAAAGACCAGCATGTAATAATGGCAGAATTATTTTTAGCTCTATTTTGTGAAGGAGATATTGAGACTCAGAGAGGTAATGTCTCTTGCTCAGTATAACAAAGCTACTAAATAGTAAAACAAGAATTCAAATCAAAGTTTTCCACTTCCAAGTACTCTAATTTCTCTTACAGATTTTGAATGGGAAACCATGAAAGCCAGGCCTTGCCCACAGGTTTAGCCCTGTCTCTGTGCTGACAGCAGGGCCTGTTCATCTTGCCACCTTTG